>JABXWE010046444.1:0-10689 GCA_014611495.1 Limonius californicus
TAGACAAGTGTCGGATATAAGAAACACGCTGGATTTAACCCTTGGAAGGCAATTCATTGCGAATTTGCTTATCGCTTTTGCGGATTAAGATCGGACCCCATTTCGTTCCTGACAGCAAGAACACTCGAAATTTCCGATTTTCCGAATAAAGTCTTGGCGATTTCTGGTGCAATCGGTTTCCAGCCGTCACTGGCATGCTTGCGATTTTTATTCTGCTTCGCAAAGATCTAAGAACATCCCAAATTTTACCTCTCTCTCTAGTCCCTACCTGAAGAAAACTAAGGTAAAAATTGTCAATTGTGCTGTTGTGAAAACTTGTTCCGAGATTCATCTGACTGGTTTAAAGTACTGAACCATTTTCTTGGTGCAACGCAAAGCGACCTTCAGTCGCCAATTGCTATTAGTTGTTAATCGTAAAATGTAATTAATTTCTGTAAACTCGAACGTCACTAACTCCGCAGATCTGTGTGTTTAGTAAAGTAAATATCGTAAGCCAGTGGCGGAGAGCTCTTTGTTTGGACGTCCCAACTTCCCTTGTGTTCAACTACAGTTATTACCGTTTTGAGTGTATTTTTTTGTACTATGTCTGTTACCAATTTCAAACAATAGAGTTATATTTGTTTTAAAATTCACCATATCTTATATTTGTGTGTATTGTGCATGCACTTTGTAAGCATTATGTACAAGAGGAGGAGTTCGATTCCCGCAAGCTGCTGGTTTCTCGGCCCTCCTACGAGAACCTACATTCAGCTGTAACCTAGAGGATGGCGCCCATTAATTTCTGCTTACCCTGTATACTACTACGTTAGATTTCCTTCCATTTGGCTTTTCTCGTGAACCAACCCTACTCCTCTGAGTTAAGCCGAAGACACTTCCATTTTTCCTGCTGCGGTCCCATGTAGTAAACATACCTGCTAACATAAAACATGTATACCCAAGTTTTATTGATATTGAAAAAGAACGAACTTATGCAAATGGAAGCAAATTGAACTAGGATAGAATAAATCACGATCTATCTGTCTCAATCCACTGCTGGACGTAGGCTGTTCCCATTTCATGCCATTGCTCTCTATTGTTTCCTCTTCTCATTCACTGGGTTCTTGGCCTTCGTCTTATGTCATCTCTCTATCTTGTAGTTGATTTTCCTGCACTCCTGAGTCCAAGTCTTGGTCTCAACACCAAGATTAGCTTTGTCCATCTGTCATCATATCTACGGGCCACGTGTCCGGCCCTTTTCCTCTTCAGTTTGCCACCCTTTCCATTATGTCTGCAATTTTTGTTTGTTCTCGGATCCATTTATTACATTTTCGATCACTTAACCTAATGCCTAACATTCTTCGTTCATGTGCGCGTTGTGTTCTGGCTATTCTTTGAACGTGTTTTTTTATGAGCCTCTATGTCTCAGCCCCATAGGTACGTACGAGGAGAATGGGTCTAAGAAAATTCCCCGACAACAATTGACCGACAGAAGATTCCCCGACAATAATTCGTCGACAAAACATTCCCCGATGGTAAAATTTCTCGACAAACAATTCAACGAATGGAAAATTCCCCGACAGATACAGAATAACAAACTTCCCTTCACACTTTATCTCGGCTTAGGGCGACGGGATTATCTAACTCTCTCTAACTGGTTGTTAAAAGGATGGTATACTCTTCAAATTGTTTCTTTTCTATTATACCATTTTAATGGAATTCAGTTAACGGATTAGACATAATGATCCTCAGGTAATTATAAAAGAATGCCAAGCGCTTCAAATTGTTTATTTCGAAAAAGTTTGTGCAACAGTTAACATCGTGAAAGCGCAACCATACTGCCAGAGAAGTAGAAAAAATTAAACTTTATAATAAGATACGTGAAAACGCAATAAGTACCCAAGACGCACCACAGCATGTCATCTCTACAGCCGGTCCCAGACACATTGCGAATATTCGCAAATATAGGCATTCGCGAGTAGTGTGGGGCAAGGCATTTGCACTACGTGTATGCTCGTACTCGCACTCGGGCTGTTTCCATCGGTTGTCGGTAAATACAACACGAGTCAAAGGAAAATTAAATACGTTTTTCCTGGTAATCGCACTCGCCATGGAGCTCCCAGACTATTCGTGAACCATTGCGATTACTCGTGTATACTTACGATTGCTTTGTTCCTTGAGTTTATTTTTAGTTATTGCGTAGCAGTACGAGGCGACGGATATATTTACAACGCTCGCGAATATTTTGAGTAGCTCGTGGAACCTCGCGATTAATAACGAGTTTGAATCACAAGCACTCCCGAATGTTAATTGTACAAGTATCTACGAGTCGTGTGGGAGGTAGGACTGGACATTGGCTATACTCGTAAATAATCGCACTTGTGTATATTTGCGATGTGTCTGGGACCGGCTTACTGCATCTATTGGACTTAGCCAGCCTACTGCAGCATGTTTGCCGAAAGTTTCCTGCATGAAGAGAACTATAAGAAATATTCGTACAAAGGATGAAGCTGCTTCGGTTTTGCCAATCCATCGAAGAGACATCCTTCTTCCACAAGAACACACATTAACAAAAAATTGAGAATATTTTTTTCTGTGCGATTCTGGACCAAATGATGACAGAGTGCTGATTTTAGTACGAGAAAAAATATTTCACTCCTAGCTCAAAGCGCACGTTGGTAGGCGGATGAGACATTTAAAACAGTGACTTGTTTTGTCAACTGTTCACACTAAATGGGTTGAACAAAAATTTTCAATTCCATTAGTGTATGTGCTATTACCAGACAAAACAAAAAATACCTACATTCGTTTGCTGCAAAAGTTAAAAGAATTTATGGCTAGCGTTTCACCAACTACCATCCTCACGGATTTCGAAACTGGCACGATAAGCGCTTTTGCCGAAGAATTTCCATTTCAATTTTTCACAATGCATCATTAGAAAAATTTAATCAGAAGGCCTAAGGAACAATACGACACCGATGCAGAATTTGCATTGAAACTAAAGTTACTGCCAGCGTTAGATTTGTGCCCACAGCAAATATAGTCGACGCGTTTGAAACTCTTTGTGAGGAGAATATGCTACCCGAGGATGCCCAGCCAATTGTGGACTACTTCGAGGACACCTGGTTTGGACGCTCGCAAAGACGCCAACGTCGCCGCTCACCACGATTTCCTCATGATATATGGAATTGTTACGAGACTGTGGTAGAAGGACTACCAAAAACGAACAACTCTATAGAAGGATGGCATCGAGCGTTCGAGGTGCAAGTTTCAGCAGACCATCCCAATATATGGAAGTACGTAAAAGCCACAGAACAAAGTCTACATGAGCTTCAGGTAAAGCAATACGTAGGAGGCCTTGAAGGCCCCCCTACTCGTAAAAAGCACCGTGAATGTGCTCAACGAATAGCAGCCCTTGTAACGAATTATGACGAGGGAACCCTTTCCGATTACTCAGTAAAAAAAATTAAAACTAAATAAAATAATAAAAAAAACTTTAAAACACACACATTATGCTATCCCGTATCTATCGGGGAATTTTCCATTCGTTGAATTGTTTGTGGAGAAATTTTACAGTCAGAGAATTTTTTGTCGACTTATTGTTGTCGGGGAATCTTCCGTCGGTGAATTGTTGTCGGGAAATTTTCGGGTTCCCGGAGAGAATATATTGGTCGTACAGATTTATTTTTAGCGTGTTGGGTGTTTCTGATGTAAGACTATCGTTTAATGTACCAAATGCTGTCCAAGACATTTTAATTCGTCATGAGATTTCTTCTTTCATGGGTTCTTTGGTTGTGGTGATCTTCTATCCCAAGTATATGTAGTTTTCGATTTTTTCTAGGTGTTGGTCGTAGAGTAGTATACTTATGGTTCGTTTGTGTTTGTCATGATCTTTGTTTTATTAATATTAGTAGTTAATCCTACTAGTTTAAAATGGTTGTCCAATTCTGTAATCATCTCTTGTAGTTCGGTAGGGTCATTACTTATTAGACGAATATCATCGACGAATCGCACATGGTTTCGCCGTTGATGTTTATGCCTTTATTTGACCAATTCAATTCCCTGAAAATACTTTAAAGAGCTGCTATAAACAATTTTCTATTAATTTTATATATCTGCTGTCTATTCTACATTTCTCCATAGAAATGGCGAATTAAATAAATATATGAAGTTAATGTACAGTAAACAATAGAGCTTTCAGAATTCTATGACAAAGAGATTGTTTTGAGATATATTTGTTTGAATGAATAAAGATTTTGGAAAGGCCATAATTAAAAAGATTTCTGAAACTGTTATATACACTGTAATTCTAATACTTCTTAATTATTAAATGATTTAAAGTCTACAGAATTATCAATTTTTGAGTATTAGAGCTGGACCGACGCATATGGAAGAACCGGAATAAAATGTATATTTGGTTATAGGAGGTAATTGGCTAGATGGTGGTTGGCCCATATATGCAGCTCTCTGTTTATACCCCTACAGGACATTTATCAGCTCTCCCTGAACCTCTAGCTTTATATAATCTGGAAGACTTGTGAAATAAGGCAGAAGACACAACAAAAAGTGCCTATCTCCATCATCTTCGATTTTGTCTTATGCTTTGCTTTCTAGGTTTTTCTGCTGAGGTTCTTAAAAGATCGACGTATTACAATTCCTAATATGCGCTTCCCCTTCCTTGCGAATTGTGACGTGAATCTACATAAGCTGACAATCACGATTAAGGCTAAAACGCTAGAGCTTAAAGCCACAGTCATCGCAGTCGTCCTAGTATGTTCCCTAGTCGTCCAGCTGTCTTTAAACTTAAGGTACATACAACGAACGAAGAAACATTTTTCAAGTTCGGTTTGGCTGTGAGTGCTGCAAGGCATGTCGTAGCGTTCATGCTACATACCGGCCGTACCTTGTGTTTGTTTCTTCGAATGTAAACACAAGCAAACTTAACCTCAAAGCGTATCTCGTCACAATAAAACCCATTTTAAAAAGTAGACAAATAAAGGCATTTATTTGTTTATTTCGCGTATTTGAGGCGTATAAGGTGTGTTGAAAATGGCCTCTATCTTCCTAGAATGAACTTCCGACACTTCTTCTTACACCATTGCTAACAATTTTAAAATCTGCAGGAAGTTGACTTATTTCCTTACATTTTTCTATAACTCTTTAGGTAAGTGCGTCCAAATTTTGAATGGGAAAATTTAAAATCGAATTTTTCAAGTAGGACCATACAAAAAAATCTAGAGGTATCGAGACGTACGACCTTGGAGGCGATATGTTAAAAGTATTTCTGCTAATTATTCTTTTTTTATCACCGTCCTGTTGGAAAAAACCCATACCTGAACTTGTCATCCAGACTGGACCAACAAATCAGGGTTAATCCATAGCACGGCATGTCACAGAAGTGATTATGTTAGGCAAGACACAGCTGAGAATCCGTCCGGACCTTCTAACAGGACATACGATTGTCAAGGATCACCTCAGGAGGATTAGAAAATTCGATGCAGGCCCCACATGCAGACTCTACAATGAGATACCAGAAACCACATGCATATTATATGCAACTGCGATGCACTAGCTGGTAAAAGACAACGCATATTCGGACAACCATACATGGAACCGGAAGACTTTAATACACATCCCTCGCGTGACACCTACTCTATGATACAAGGAAGCAAGATCACGGATTGGGTGTAAGTAAGTACCAGGCTGAACGCAATAAGTTCTGTAGGTTAAAGTATCTCCGGAACCAAGGGTAGACGGACCCAGAGGCAAGAGGAAAAAAACGTGCAACTGATTTATGAATGGGAGCAGAATTTCTTCTCGACACCTGACTGCTGTCAGTGTACCATTAATAAAGTTAGTCCTGCCAATCTTCTCGTACTAAAGTCTATCAAAACTCAAACTTTTTGTGGATACAGTAAAGTTTCAGTGAAAATATGGGGATTCTCGCTGATCCACATTCTCATATTTTGGAGACTGACGTATCCAAATTGGTGGAACCAAGCCTCTTCCGAGAAGAAAGTTTTGCACAATAAATCGTTATCGATATTGTTTAAAAACTAATGGCAGTATTGTCGTCTTCGTGTAAAAACTTCTGAAAGCAGTTCGTGCACACGACAGTCATTCCATATGGAAACATGCAAATTTTTTGGCAAATCTTTATGGTTCTGCAAGTTCTCTATAAAAGGTCAAGTTGTTGTGACAAGACAATAAGGGGGCATTGGTGATTATTTGTCTTACATTTGCAGCAATATATCGGTTCGCTTTTTAGACCTACTGGTTACTTCTTTCTTGGCAACACTACCGGTTTCACGAAATTACCGTAGGTTAATTGATTATAATATTCTTGATATTGGAACACAACTTCTGGAAATCGCTCTTGGTATTCTGCAGAACATTATAGAATGAAGTAGGTCCGCCCACAATTAATTTTTTGAGCAGTCAGCAAATAAAGCTCTACCAAGAAAAATTTTTGCTCTAAAGCAAAAATTATTTTCAAATAAAATTAAAATAAACGCTTTTTTGGCCAATAATAACAACTAACAAATTACAACAACCATAATGAACAGATTTTGACATATAAATAAATTATTTTAATTTGAGAGTTGTTTAGACTGACATTTGTTTATAGTCCAATCTCAGACATGCAACAAATTTCATACTTCTCCCTAATTTCAAAACTTTCTGATCATTTGTTATTATAGATGGTGATAGCTTTCAACTGGACCCTCCAACCAATAACGTGTTTAATATCAAGCGATCTAAAAAAGCTGATTCTCAGAGGGCTGTGGAATGAAGAGTCACGTCTTTACTAGACTAAAGGAATGTTTATGATGTCAGATAAATTAGTTATCTTTTTTTGATACGAATCTGACAAAATCTGTTAAAATGATTTTTAATACATTTCAAAGAGCATTCATTATTGAGTCTTAGTTTCGGAACGGCTTTCAAGTTGACGGAGAATGGACCTATTCGATTCCTCCTTGTTTTGTGGAATTCCGAGAGAGGTATCCCAATGAAATTATTACATACCGAAAATTTTATGCCTTGGTTAAGAATTTAGTCAGCAATTTTCGAGAAAGTGGAAGTGTTGGAAGGAAAGAAGGGTCTGGTAGGCCAAAGAAGATAGTAACTGCTTTAATTGAAACTGTAAGACAACGAATTGACGAGACTCCAAAAACACCATTTATGCCAGCAAGTTGATGATTTAAGTTGCGGTACAAGCCACAGAATATTGAGACAACCTTTGCATCTGCATCCTTACCGATTTATTTCCGTTCAGGAGCTTTTAGAACAGGATTATCCACAAAGAGTTCAGTTTGTCGTTGGTTTTTGGATAATCTCAATGATGAGCAGTTAAATTTAACCTTTTTTTACCGACGAAGCTTGGTTTCACCTTAATGGGTATGTTAATTCACAGAATATGAGGATTTATAGTAGCGAGAGTCCACACGTTACAATTAAAACTCCCCTTCATCCACAGAAAATAGGAGTCGAGGTTGGAGTAAGTCGTCGTAGGTTAGTTGGACCAATATTTTTAGAACGCAGGCTAACTGCAGCAAGGTACAGGAACGAATTATTGCAACCTTTCTTAAATGAACTTCACGATGATGAGCTACGGGATGGTTTTCTGCAACAGGATGGCGCAACAGCTCATGCAGCTGCAGATACAATTAATTTTTTACGCGAATATTTTGATGATCGAATCATTAGTAGGAATACTGCAACACCCTGGCCCCCTCGCTCTTGTGATATTACTGTTTTGGACTTTTTTCTATGGCCCTATTTGAAAAACACCATTTTTAAAACTCCAGTTAATGATTTAAACCAACTCAAACTTAGAATTGAAGAAAACTGTCAAGAAATTAACAACTTACCTCAATTATTACAAAATGTTTTTTAAATATGAGAAGACGAGTTCAGAAATGTTTGGAGGAAGAAGGCAGACATTTTCAACATTTGTTGTGATCATTACGTTAGTTCAGGTTTATTCATTTCTTTTACTGTTGAGCAATAAAGGATTTCTGCACATAAAAATGGTGTTTCATTATTATTTGATTCCAGCTAACACAACCTAACCTGAAATTGACATTATAAACATTCCTTTAGTCTAGAAAAGACGTGACTTTTCATTCCACAGCCCGCTGGGGATCAGCGTTTTTTGGATCTCTTGATAGTTAACATTGGAGGTTTATACTAATAAGTGGACGCGACTGCCTCCCTGGACTTTCCCATACTGGAAACTGTTCATATCATCTTTATTCAACAGTAGAGTTATTTTCCTCAAAACGGTTGTTCAAGTGCTATCCTAAAACCTTGCCTCGTAACGAACAGACTTACCCTAAATTTCCTTTTAATATGCAACCAGGCATACTTCATTCTCTACTATATACGTCGCGGTCTAACTAGTACCGATTGCTGTTGCTACCGAGGTAAAATTTTCTAAGTCCCTGGAAATTATATTTTGTAGGGCATAAAAAATCGACTTTTTTATTTTCGCGGAAAAAGATTCTTTGACGCAAACAAATAACAACCGTTAGAATAAAAAAAATATTTTTCTAAAAAAGAGGGGGGAGGGGGCCGGTGCGCTTACATATATCCACGAGTGTAATATTTCTTTGCATATTCATATGCTCCATTACGCACTGAGCGATTCAGTGAAAACCCCAGCTTCCTATCTTTTTTCGTTTATTAATTAAAGGAGTTTGAAGTTTCAAACTTCCAAGCTTCGTAGAGGGCGCCACAGGAAAATTACGGAGTTCTTCAAAAACATATCGATAGCCCCTTGCGAGGTCTATCGACATATGAAGTTTAAAAAAATTCCTTGGAGCAGTTTTTGAGAAATAATTTTTTGAAAATTTCCAAAATTTTGAAAATTCGTAATTTAGGCCCCTTATAATTTTTCAAAAAACTTTTTATATCACCTCATTTTACCCTTCATATACTATTCAGAAAATAAAAATCATTTGAATCGATTGATCCGTTTTCGAGTAATTGGGCGTTAAACTCAAAAATTTCAAAAAATCATAGCGCCCTTCAGTTTAAAGCTAGCGAGTTCCGCAAAAACTAACAGATTTGTCTTATGACCCTCTATCATTATCCGCGATAAAAGTTTCAAAATTGTAATCACGAAAAAAGTGATACCAAAAAACATGCGTAACTTCCGCTTCCGGTTTCGGATTTTTTTGAAAAGCTTATTTTTTCGATGAATTTTCGATACACCCCCGCATTCCAAAGCGCATCAAAATCGGAACAATACTTTCGGCTGTAGGAGCGTCACATACGTACGTACATACGTACGTACATACGTACGTACCCACCCACAGACAGACATTTTTAAAAACCACTTTTTTGGGTTCCTAGAGACCCAAAACGGATATATCCGTTAAAATCTCGATTTCGAAAATTTTCATGATTTCAATACTTACCCTATACCTATAAGGTATGGGAAAGTAATATACCTATAAGGTATGGGAAAGTAAAAAAATGTAATTACTAATAGGAATTGGAGAGATTATTTCTCGGTCCAAAACAGTGAATAAAGGAGATGAAGAAAGTGATTAGTTTTTTGTAATTTGCGGTTGACGATAGATGGTTCGTTGTTTCTACGCTAAGTTCGTATTCTTCATGAATGGAATTTAAGAAGAAATCTAGTCATTATAAGTTTGTTTTTAGTTTAGTTTAGAATTAGATTTAGAACAATGTTTTATTAAAATCAATCTTAATTCCAAAATTACTAACATTTTTAAATCAAGCGTAGTGCGCTAAATGTAAAAATTCCTATTTCTAATATATTTATCGTACAGTTACCCCTAGACGCGGATCGAATATGCCTTACACGACGTTTGTGTGAATTCAGTACTGTCTAGATATATCCGAGGAATTTTTTAATATTTTCCAGTTTATAAAACCCGCCACCGGAAAATGCCCACGTCTTTGTGCAGACAATGACACTTAAAGGCTCGCATTCTCAGCAAAATCGACTTCTACAAAACATCTGACATTTAACAATTTCTGGCTTGATTCTTTAATAAAATTTTCATTAGAACATGTTAATTATACGACTTTTCATTGTCAACATCTCCTGTTCTTGTCCTTGGAACAGGATCTGTTATATTTGCTGCTTGTCGACCGGAAAAAAATTTATAAGGGCTTTGAACTTAATAAAAGTAATAATGATGAAGTCGTTCGCCCCACTGGTTAATTGGCATTGGAAATTATTATCCGAAAGAATACACAATATTTGTTACTTAAGCGAAAATATTAAACTACTAAGACTTGTTAACTATTAAAAGCAGACATAAGACAGAATTAAGTAATTTTATACTAATATTGTAATAATATTATATCTTGTGTTACAAATTAGTCTCAACATCTTTGTTTAGTTGATTAAATAATGTAGTAACATTAAATTTTTGAATAATATTGTACAGCACCTATAAATCATATCCTGGATATGAAATATAGTTCATTGGTTTTCCGTTTTAGATGGT
Organism: Limonius californicus; assembly: GCA_014611495.1. Taxonomy (NCBI): domain Eukaryota; kingdom Metazoa; phylum Arthropoda; class Insecta; order Coleoptera; family Elateridae; genus Limonius; species Limonius californicus. The sequence continues at coordinate 10,467 of JABXWE010046444.1, forward strand.
AAAATTGAAAAGGAAGAGCTAGAATCAAAACGGAACGAAACACTTCGCATGGTCTTTCTCATACTTTCAACGATATTGTCTGTATATCAGGACGGTTTGATAATTATGTTAAAAGAAAAAAAATTAATCAGTTTGAATTATATATATTTTTCAACATGATCTCCTTTTAACTCACACACATAACCTAACGATAATCGAACCATTTCGATAGAACAGTTTGTCC
>JABXWE010046446.1:0-12036 GCA_014611495.1 Limonius californicus
CCTCGCAAGGCAATGGCAAACCAGCGAGGTATTCTGCCTAGTAAATCTTCTCTGGAGTAGAAGTGTTTACACTTCCCGTGGTTCGGAGCCCACGTTAAGCTGTAGGTCCTCTATGTCTGTGGCACTCTAAACGCGCAACACAGGCATAGGAGAGAAGATCGCTACGTCTCTTAAGAGACAAAGCACCCTAAGAAGAAGAAGGCAGTGATCAGATGTCCGCGGCTTGTTTCATCAACAATTATGGCTTTTCCAGGGCCGCAACCACGAAATGTTATTACCCATAGATTTACAGTAGACCTATCAACAGCATCGTCACCATAAACAGCCTTTAAACGACGATGAATCTAAGTAGGAGTCACTTTTTCAGCAGTTAAAAATTCGATAACAGCACGCTCTTTAACTCGCGTTGACATAGCACTAGAACACGTCTCCATACTTCCGCTTCTCGAAATACACTGGATGAACGCAACGACCTCAAACCTGCGCATGCGTATTGAGGGGAATGTTACTTCCACAAGCCACATGGAGCGCTTCTGAAGGTCATTTCGTTCACGCTCTACAAGCATGTGTGCATTAGTTTTCAGCCTACCCTCGTAGAATGGATGGTTTATAAATTGTTTTAAAATTTTTAATAATGAGTGATGCTTTAAGTTTTCTACTTCTATAAGTTTCTATGGAGTTTATATTACTTATCTAACAGATAACGTCATACCATCTACATAATGAATAATGAACTAGAAACTCCAACTTGGTGATAGCTAGAGAACTTAAAGCAACTTATGGACCACTAATTATTACACATCTTGAAAAACCACTACCCTAGTTTGTTAAGCAATTCTAACGCCTACTTTGACCAGTTCCTACATACTTAACAAAACTTAGAGCGAGTAGTTCCTCTTAATGTTAAATTATGCATTCAAAAGTAAATATTTTGCATTCTAGACTAAAAAGAATGTAGCAGCTCAACTTTTTGTAATTAAGAAGTTTGAATCGAGTTTAATTCTCTGACTGTAGGTAACCAAATACGTAATTATGCAAACATTTTATACTACAAACAGTAATAGGATTGAACGGAAACTGTGGTTCAAGTATACAGAACTTTGAGAAAACTCATCCTATGATATCGATGTCGCGGTAGTAAGGACTTTCCTTAAAGTTTTAACTGCAGGCAGTGTATATTTAAAACCAGAAGTTGTTGAATTATTGGTGGATTTTACTGTGCATACCATGACAAATATTGAGGCACTCAAAATTTTCCCAAGCAGAGGAAGTAGTACGGTTAACTGAAAGTTTGAAAATTTATAAACATAAGTTGCTAGGACCAATCAGTAAATTATAAATACCTAATTAATTTGCAGGTAGTCAACTTAGCAGATTATCTGCTCACCTTTCTGGAAAAGTAATGTCTTTAACCTGTAGAATATGGAAGAATTCTACTTCCAACAGAATTACATAAGTCTAATCTACTTGTGTTTTTGATACTGGTTAAACGTTATCTATAACTAGGGTGGCCTGGATGTGACATTAACAAATTTGTTATGATGACAACTTTTAATATTTAAAAACCGTCTTCTAGTTCTAGTTATAATATTAGGTAATTTAATAGTTTGTTGTTTATTTTAAAATATACCTACTTAATAGTACTGATAGAAAGATTGGATTTCTTAAATTAGAGGCAATGTTAATTAGTAGTAAACAGTAACAAAGAAAATTTGTCATTAAAATGGTTTAAGTATTGTAACTGTTGGTACCTACAGATCGTTTCAAGGTGATTATAACGTGCCGCATTTATATTACTTTTGATATTGGTAATTCAAAAAAAAAAGCTGGGGTGGCTCAGTGGTAAGATAGCCAAGCTATGGATCGGAAATTGTTCTAATTCTCAGGGTGGTCGGTACTGGGTCCCGGTCTCCATTTGCCATTGGGGATCAAATTAATGGCACTTCTCGTATTACGGTCGCATTAGAGGAGTAACAAGACCATAAACAAAAACATCCACACACCAGGCAAGTCAAGCACGGTTTCGCACTAACACGGTATCCCGCAGAGTCGGGCCCTGTTGCGCGTTGCACAAACTGCCTTAGCTTTGCCTCACATCGCCTTGACACTGCGCAAGCGGTACAAAGGAGGATCACGATGATGATTGGCAATTGAAATTATTACTGGCTGGATTTTTTAGTATGTCACGTGACATCACACTTGGAGGGTAACCAAAAACATAACCTCTTTTACAAATATTTTTAAATGAACGTTATCATGGTTAATAACAATTTTCAACCTGCAAAAACCGGACGATATCCACATACGGACATAGTGGGCTATTATGAAAATTCTAACAATATTATTCGAAAAAGTTCTCGGATACTCAGTCTCACATGTACCTAAATATTATACCGAGTTTACTGAAAACATGAACCGAGTCGAAGAATTGTGGATTAATATACATCGCCGGTAGAGTCATCAAGTTTTAGTAATGTAACATAGCAGATATCGTTTGTTTTTAGAATTTTTTTAAATCATACCTGTACAATACAATAATTGTTCTGCTTGAGGATTACAAGGATAATTAATATAATTCAGCAGTGGTTTGAAGAAACAATACTAGGGCTGAGGATTATTTGCGATTAGTAATTGATTAATGTGGTGGCCGTAGGCTAGAGGTTAGCGCATTAGATTTCTACCCTGAAGTCCTGGGTTCAATTCTCAGTACCGGAAGATTGGATTTTTAACGGACGTTCTCTCTCGCAAAGCAATGGTAAACCAGCGAGGTATTCTGCCTAGTAAATCTTCTCCGGATTAGAAGTGATTACACTTCCCGTGGTTCGGAGCCCTCTTTAAGCTTAGGTCCTCTATGTCTGTGGCACTCTAAACGCGCAACACAGGCATAGGAGAGAAGATCGCTACGTCTCGTAAGAGATAAAGCACTCAAAAAAATCGATTCTTTCAATTTTTCGTTTGATTAGTAGTTTGATTTTTCGCATAATCGTCAATCTAATTAATCGACTATACTATTAATTGATTACGTTAATAATCGACTTTATTATTTGCTTAATTAGTAATCCGATTTTTCAATTAATCGTCTAGCTGGTTAATCCATTATAACGTTAATCGATTTGATTATTCGATTAATTATTAATTTGGTTTTTTGATTAACCGTCTATCTAATTAACCGATTATACTATTAATCGAGTACTCGATTATCGATTTCATCAAAATGATTTTGTACTACTCGACTATATTAGCTTGTACTGAAAGCATGTACGAGCAAGTGAGACAGATGATATATCAAATATGTGTATACTGAATATTGAGTAATTCGTAAATATAAATAAGCAAAATTATAGACTGCCTTTGCCAAAAACACAACAGTATCCGCTTGCTGCTTCTCTTTAATTTTTCACTGAGGAAGCATATCAACAATTAATTAATTTTTTTTAATTAATTAATTAAGAAAACTCTACTAAAAGAAAATAAGTGATATATTATTAATACTATCTCACGTTCAAGGCATATTACCAAAACTTTTTTCAGTTTATCACATATTCGTTTTATAATGAAAAGTCAAGTGACTTAGAAAAAATACGTTACTGTAGTTTGTACTTTTCCTTATGTGACAAGTGAGTTAAATTGTGGAACGTCTCGATGTTTTTCAGTCAATGAAAATTTCAACACGTGCATGTGTTTGTTTATATTTTCCATAACTTGGCAATGCAATTTTCTTATTATGTTTATGGAAGAATGTTGTGATGTGCACGTAAATCGATTTTTTGGATCATCGATTACTTTTTATATAATCGATCATTTGTTTAATCGATTAGTCCATTACAGGGTTGCTTCTAATCGATTTTTTGTTATTGATTGCCATCACCGCACAACCCTAAGCAAAGCATACAACGAAATGAGTTTTATGACAATTAGGCATTCTTTTCTCACTAAGGATTCTATTAATTTTATCTTCTTCAATTTCAGAGATAAATAATTTTGACACAGCAAGCGTATGATGAGGGTTTGTACCGTTTACTCTTCAACCGTGATCCCACATACCTATACTGGCTAGTGAAAGATTATTTAAAAAGTTACAAATTTGGGTGATATTAGAGCAAAGTGCTTGAAAATGGATTTTTTGATTTTTGGACGTTAGCCTGAGTCTAATCAACTAATACTCTCTTGGCGCTGCAGTGAGAAGTCACATTCAGAACAAGTTTAAATAAAACTGTTTGAGAACGGCTGTCTTAATGTAAACTCATTTATCATATACATAACATCTAAAATTCGCTAATTAACATGTTTTCTTCTAAGAGTGTAAATTTATGACGTACCAGTTTTGGTAAAGTGCAAAGCACTTGACCCTGTTGTTTTACTATTCGTTGATTTATAACATAGTAAAGATCTGCAACACTATACTTAGGTTTTAACAAGCTCGTCTGTAAAGCTCTTCCTGGTTCAAAACCATGGCAAATTCACTGTTTTAGTGCGTTATTATGTTTTACTACATAATTCCTGCCTTGTATCGCTTTACAAATCATAAGTTGTGATCATGAAACGTTAAATAACAATAGTGATTCACATTTTTCTTATCAGTGTTTCAAGTTCAGATTAAATCTTTTAAATCCTAGTTTTCCCATTCGTATTGTTTTGGGATTTAGGGAGTCCCGTCTACAGTACTTCGATTACCAGAAAAAAATGCGAACGTTTCGAAAAGAAACGCGTACTCCCTCAGGATTTAGGGGAGTTACGACCCGAGGATCTTCAATTTCACGCGCATTAAAGCCCAACCCTTCAGTGACAGTAACAATATTTAGGCGAGGCTCTGTGATTTACAATCTCGAAGAGTTTTCTAGGAAAGCCTGGAAAACAATGATTTAAATACGTTTTGAAGCCCGGAGTTTACTTTAACCTTTATTAAAGCGCCGCTTTCATACGCGTTACCTTATTTTCCACAAGTATTGCGCTGCATTTACAATTGAAATAGTGTGCCAAATGTCAGACACACAAATTTGGAGTGATTTCTATCATTATACAAATCGGACGTGAATAGGAAAAGTATTACGTAAAAAGTAGCTCGCGTAACATTTACGGCAGCGTATTCCTATTTTGTAACTGAATTATTCGAACGTATATAACGTTAATCAAGCGGCTAATATCGTAGCCTGATTTTATCGCACGTATAATCTGTTTCCTAATTCTTGAGGAAGAACATCTCGGTTCTCGTGTGATTATATCACGAAGCGTGTGCTTTACTCTTCGTAAATTACGTAAAAAATACGCGGATGCTTATAATAAAGTGTGTTGAACCCGGCAGTATTTGGCAGTGGGCCAAGTCAATTGCGACGACATTGTAGTCGAGAACCTTGACGGGTGGGTCGTCCTGAAGACTTCGTGTGTTGCATTTTTCATGATTTATTGGGAAAACTGACCATCACTCGATGTTCGCCTTCAATATTCATGGTTTTTCTTTTCTTAACATTGTGACATCAGTCGCTATCAAACATGCTATTAACATCTATTGTTGTGCATTAATCAGGTCCTAGTTATTGCTGATTTATTTAAATAGGGAAGACATTCTTTTCAAAGAGAATATCAATTATGGTAATTTTTGTATTAGTTTTCTTTCGTCAGGAACATCGAAAAGGTTTGGCTTTAACTTGATTCAAAAGCAATATTAAATCAAAATGTCTTCTACAACTCTTCCTAGAACATAAACTGTATTAACCATAACCGGGACTTATGCTATAAATAATTTTTATTGCCTTATATATGAAATTGAAATGTAGTTTAGCGTTATATAATTTAGTGTAGGCGGTTCCAACATTTCATAATAAATTTATATTCTTTTGTTGTGATGGTATATGTGGTACTTGAATTTCATGAATAGTAGTTATAATATTTATGACAACATATTTAAATTTGCCTGTAATTTATTTTTAATTCTACTTCTTTGAGTTATCTTTTGCCCTAGTTTTTTCCGAAATTTTTATATACCATATTTTTCACCTTCAACTATAGAATGTTAGTATTAACATAATAGAAAATGAATAGAAATAAGCGTGAAAATTAAAGACATGTTGATAAAAAACCGTTAACTATCTATGGTTCACACACAATATAATCGTTGCGTCAATAGCCTTTATGTCCTCTGTTAGGCATTGGCTTCTCATCTACAGCGTGCTTCTCCTCAGTGCTAAGGTAGATACACGGGATGCTATAGTTTAGTGTCGAATCTAAATTACGGAGAAGGATTTTGGCCTTAAGCCCTATGGTTGTGGACCTGATTGGAGAATTGTGTGTGGTGGGTTGCAGCACTAAATAACTTCTTTCATGGGGGAAGAGGGTCTATAGAGAGGAGGGGGGGCATACAATTATACACAATTACAAACGAAAATCACTATTTATTAATAAAATTAATTTTTAAACAGTAGTTTGCGAGGATTAGTTGCAAATTTTCTAACTACAGCTTGCACTAATTGTATCTTGTTTGCGAAAACCCATTGCCGATGAATGCTTTACATGACTAACCCATTTAACCTATTTTCACCAATAGTGCTTCTAAGCCATGTTTTAATTCGGCGAAGGGAACGGAATGAACGCTTGTTGTACAGGGCTGTGAAAGCAAAATCAGTAGCGTCTTTCTAATGGTTGGAAAAAACAATTCGCTGTTCTTTACAACCTTGATGATATCTGGCGCTTGCTTAACCTCAATCCACATTTTGAACCACAATTCCCTTTCTCCTTCGATGCCTTCCAAATTGTAAAAAGTTGCACAAGATGAAGTACATCCATTCCATTCCTCTAATGAAACATCTCTCATGTTACTCGAATGGAAATGTGCCAATGAAAATGCAGGCGATTTGTCTGTAGCAAATCTAACTTCTAAAGATGATATGATGAAATCCAAATAAGCAATTATTAGAGACTTTCTCCAAAATTTGGATGGATTTCCAGTTGGAGGGTTGCTTCTATGCATTTGTCGGCGAGCAACGCGAGTAGCGGTTATATCAACATTCAAATGCTTTGCAATGTCGCTTGCTTCTTTCAAATCGTCAGCTGTGACGTTCACCGCATCTTCCCGATGCTCTCTTAGCTTGACGAGAATAGTTTGAATCTGCTGATTAGCTTTAACTATGTCCAGTGCCTTCAATTGAACTGTATTTGCTACGGCTTCCCGTATAGAGGAATACTTCGCAATTAATGCTACTGACGCAATAAAGGAAGATCTGCACGCCGCTGCATGCATTTGATATGTATTTTTTCTTGTAGCTGCATTACCCTCTTCAGATAATGTGTCTAATGCTTCAACAATACCGACGAAGTGATCCTTAAAAACACGGATGCTCTTGTACTTCTCTTGCCATCTTCCATCTTGGAGGAGGGGCTGTAGCCCCCTTGCCCCTTTGGGCACGCCCTTGTGTTAACATATCCAACCCAAGCCATAAAACACGTTTTGCCCAGAAGAAAGCGCTCTGCCAACTGAGCTACCGCCATAATCCATAAATCATAATAGGTTTAGTAAATATAAAATCTGAAAGTGCTTTGATTTTTAGAATTGTATAAGTATATTTTGGAATTTGATCATTTTTCCAATGTTTTTAATTTCCTATTTAAGAAACAAAATAATTGTGAGGCTTATTGAGAAATTAAGGACCAATCGGCTCTAAAACAAAAATGGTCGTGACACCGAGAAACGGTCGCCGGTTCTTAAAAAATTCTTAAGATGAAGGAAGAGGTGATAGTTACTTGGCGCTAAGTAGGGAAATGGTTAAAAATTTTCCAATTGAATTGTGCAATAAATCTGAATCGCTCTTCTTAACTTTCTTAAGGTTTCAGCAAACACGTCTACATTAATTGTCGTACAACGTTCTAGGAAGTCAATCAACAACCCGCCTTTGCTGTCCCAAAAAAACAGTAGCTATAAAATTTCAGGTCTCGAACGATTGCTTTTATTTTTTGGCTTTGAAAAAACTCGCATGCTTCCACTGCATTAATTGTTGCTTGGTCTCTATATTTGCATAAAAATTCCAAATTTCGTCGCCAGTCGTAGTGTGATTCAGATACGCATCGCCATCAATTTCGTAGCGATGCAGGGCTGGCAGTACACACGCCATTCGCTGTTTTTTGTGAACATTCGTCAGCATGTTTGGCACCTACTTCGCAAAAAGTTTGTGGTACACTAACCTGTTCATGACAATTTCATACAGCATCATACGTGAAATTTGCTGGCATTTCCAAAATGGTTTCCAACTTCGTTTCTCATCGCGTACTTTTATTGGATCATCTCTGAAATTCCTACACCAGTATCCGACCTTTCCTTTACTTATGATACCTGGACCATAAACCCCTCATATTTGACGGTAAATGTCGGCAGTGTTATCGTTTTTGCAAGGAGAAATCGAACTACAGTTTGTTTCTCTGCACTTGGCAGGATTTTTTACGTAGTGTTCATTTTAGGTATATTATACAACTGAAAATATTGACAGAACCACAGTTAAGTGACTTGTGGCTGTTCACCAACCACTAAAGCACTCTCACAATGCAGCAAATTGACTAAGCCCCTCATTCGACTGGACTTTCCGAATAAACCTTGTATAATACGTTAATATTAGTTAGCAAATTGTATGTATAATGTCAATTTTAGTTAAATCCAACAAAAAACAAAGTAAAATTTATGCAAATAGCAAGTATATACAAATAAAGTGTAGTGAAGCTGGTAGGTAACTTTCTATACCTATTTTCGTTATTATGATATTCTTCAGACAATTTATTATTTAACGTGTTATAAATATGACTGAAATATATATTATTCTGTAATTTTCTTATCTTTAATATTTCCCTTATTGGCAGTTTCATATTTTAACCTTTCACTGGCTGTGTACCCATTTAATCGTGTAATATGGTCCCATTTTTATTCTTACTTATAGAAACGTTTTTCCGTTTTGTACTATTAAATTAAGTAAAAACCGAGCAAGGAGTAACTTGTTACAAACTATTTTTCCAACACGATGTATCTAATGCTTGTCGTTCTATTGCTTATAAGTATGAACAAAACTGACATGCCTGTAAATTTTGTATAAATAAGACAGTTGATTGATTGATTGATTGATTTGAAAGAGCGAGATCTAGGACGCGGTTTTCCAAGCATCTCTAAGCACTGTATAAATAAGACAGTTAGTATTAATCTTTAATTTAAAGCAAAGTCGTTGTAAATAGGACGCCCATTTCAGTTGTTTATTTATACCGTGACGAGCAAACTACTTAAAGCCAACACACAAATTACAGAATCGCCTTTTGACATCAACTAAAACATAATATTTTATAAATATGTTACGATTGCTATACAACTAAACAGTATGTTAAAATATGGGGTAAAATGTCTACAGCGTGTTCGAGAGAACAAGGAAGTGAAAAAAATTATAATAAACATAAGTCTGAAATATATATTAATAAATTATTAGGGTAATATTAAGAAAATACAAGCTGCAGTAAGCGTTCGAAGAGTTCCTCTCGTCTGTCGAATTAATAATTATCGTACTCTTTCAATTACTCCTATGTGTAAAGGCATTTTGAATACGCTGCCAGAGTTCGACTTCAGTTTTTACCACTCCTTCACGAACAGTATTTTTCACGTCACTCTGTACATAAAAATCGAGAGGGTTAAATTGGGTGATTTGGAAGGCCATGGCTTCTGTCCATCGATTCCGATCCAACGTAAAGGAAACGCACTGTATCAAATAGTTCCTAACTTACCAACTTATGAAACTCCATATGAAAGCATGTTCAAACATATTTGCATAGGAAAGATTTTGCTTACTCAGGCGTCCCCAGCACACAAATCTGCTTTAAGAATATGACGTATATTTAAAAAAATTTAATATTGACTTTTTGGTACAAAATCGAGTATTGATTTTATTTTCCTTCATTTATGAGTAAATGGTGTGTGGTGGTAGCTCAGTTGGTAGAGCGCTCGCTTTCTGAATAAAACGTCGATTCTGGCTTGGGTTCGAAACCTAAGCATAACTATGCAGAAAAAAAATCTTGTCTGCAACCCACCACACACAATTTCCCAATTCGGCTTGCAACCGTGGGATCTTAATGCTAAAAACCTTCTCTGGAATTTCTGTCGTTCGGATTTGACGTTAAACTGTAGGTCCCCCGTGTTTCTACCTTAGCGCTGAGGAAAAACACGTGGTAGAGAAGAGGCCGATGCCCAGCAGTGGGACGGAAAGGCTGTTGATGATGATGATGATGAGTAAATTATATTTTTGCAGTAGTATTGCGTATGTGGTGTATGGTAGGTATTGTTTTCATGAAGATATTCAAAACTGAGATTTTAATGGAAATACCCTGCCGCCGCCGCTTTGATTGTGCTGAAGCAAAGATAAACAAGGTTTTGCGAATATATCGGAACTAGAAGTGGAAATCGTAGCATCAGTAATTTTGAAGATGTGTTTCTTACCTACTAAACTTAAAAGTTAATCACGTATAATCGGCATGAAAATTAAATATCAATGTAACTTTACATTGGGAAGCCATTATAGTCTTTCCCCTTTCCGTCCCTTTTTTTTTATAACTTTATTTACATTTACAATCTGCTCTGATGAGCAATAAGTAAATCATGTGAATTACAAAAAAAGAGAACATGTTGGATGCCGTCCCAGTGGAAAGCTCCCCCAAAAGAATTACTTATTAGCTATGTACAGATAATATTTAATACACAAGTCAGACTAGTATCGGTCCGGAAGATCCAGAGGGCTAAGTCTCCTCAGCCTGCGAACTGTATTGCTGTTATCCAGCAAATTCACAGCAAGAAGGTTTGTATGATTTTCTAATCGTGAAAGATACTTTGCACTCACGCACTGCACTTCTTCTTTCACTAATTTCACTCGGAGATCCCGGTGTATGACTTCATTTTTAACGTACCACGGAGCATCTACTACTTTCCGTCCCTGGGTGTAGGTCCGTCTACGCTGGAAAGGCACCTGTAGACAGCGTAAAAGGCAATACATTTATGTACGACCGTGTATATTGTTTAAAGACTTTATGAAAATTAGGTAAATCTTGAAAGGGGTTATCTATATTATTTTATTAAATTAGATTGATATTTTTACACTAGCTTGCCAAATCTTTTAAGTATCGGTCTTAATCATTTTTGGATAGTTTCTTCGCTTCATTACAATTTTGAATGTGTTGTCTACTAGTTAAAAAAATACCGCACGTAAGGTTACGTATTAACATGGATGCGGCGGTAATAACAGGCCATTTTTTGTGGATTAGACCTACAATATATTTTTTATTTATTATTAGGAATGTGTAGTGGTAGCTCAGTAGGTAGAGCGCTCGCGTTCTAAGTAAAACATCGATTCTGGCTTGGGTTTGAAACCTTAGCATTACTCTGCAGCTTTATACAAATCTTGTCTGCAACCCACCACAATTTCACAATTTCCCAATTCGGCTTGCAGCTGTGAAATCTTAATGCTAAAAAGCTGCTACGGAATTTCTGTCGTTCAGATTCGACGTTAAACTGTAGGTCCCCCGTGTTTCTACCTTAGTGCTAAGGAGAAACACGTGGCAGAGAAGAGGCCGATGCCCAGCCGTGGGACAAAAAGGCTGACAATGATGATGATTAGAATGCTTCCCCCAGGGCATTTGAAAGGGAATGCAAGTTTTTAATTTATTACTCAGTTTTTCAAAAACGTATCGGATTTTGATGAAATTTAGTGTACTTTTTGAGAAACAATTTGTAGTAGCAACGGGAAGGTAGATCTTTATTTTTTGGTGATATTTATTCAAACAGATTTATAGTCTGTAGCGGCTTTATTCAAATTGCATGATTTCTTGCCGAACTTCCTCACTTTGTTCTTAAGTTTTAATTTTTGTACAGTAGTTAATCTGTTTTTGCGTTTGTTTTAACCACTTATTAATAGGAAATAAACTATTTAGTGTGACTAACACTAAAATAAACTATTCTGTATTAGAGACAGAAAGATATTTCGATCATTTCGTTTAAAATACGAGTAACTTCCTCAATGGGACCCAGTAATT
>JABXWE010046455.1:0-14151 GCA_014611495.1 Limonius californicus
AATGTCAATCTCTTGCCATGACCACCCCGATCTCCCGATCTTTCGCCCATCGAGCATGTTTGGGACATTATGGAGAGCAGACTGAGGAACTTGCTGCATTCTCCGCAGACGCTGCAAGCTCTACAGCACGAATTACAGGCTGCTTGGGACACAATACCTCAAGAGAAAACGAAAATCGACCATCTGCTAGAATCGAGTTCACGAAGAGTGGGGGAGTGTGTAACCAATAGGGGGAGACCAACCCATTATTATTAAAAATTATGTTTATATTTTGTTCTTTTGCTTTAAAATTTTAATCAATTGCTCCCTTTTAGTAGTTAAAAGTTTTGCCAAGTTTGGTAAAAAAGTTCCTAACCCTTCTTGATGTTGCGATTTCCATGTTACTATGTATATTAAAAAATTGTACTAATATTATATTCTCTATGTTTATCCCATAACATTTTCATGGAAAACCAAGAGACTATTTATCTTTTTCTTCTTCTGTGTATAGACCAATGGCCTGTGAACTACCTACAATGCAGCAGGTTCTATGAGCCCTCTTTGCACGTATGCCGGGCAGGAGGTTAAGCTAACCCATTGAACAGAGAAAAGAAGTTCCACCACATGATTTACAATTGTCAAAGACGTACGTATGGCAACCGAAACCGATGGTTCTACGTACCCTCTGAAGCACGACCGCTTGTATATGCCACTATATTGGTCCACTCATCCGAGTACTGGCCAGCGCGGATTCTGCAGCACTACGAATGCCGTTTGAGCGGCGTCCGCAGTGCTTGGCTATGCAACCGATTTACAGACACTATTTATCCATGTTCAAAACAATGAAGTCCACGCACTCAACTTAAATGAATGCAAACGATTACACCAGGTGATTCACGAGAAAGTACGAGCCTACCATTCAAAATAGGCAACCCAACATACAAGCGGCAAGATATTGCAATATATAAAATTTTACTGGTTGTATTGTTATTAAGAGATGCCTGTTTGATATACTTGATAGTTTGTTATAGCCACTATTGTTACTAAAACGCGATTCATAGCTGGTTGAGAGTGCGTTGTTCACAAAGTTGCCGTCAAGGTACCGGCCTCGGTGGTCTAGTGGTTAGCGCACTTGCCTTTAGATCCAAGGGACGCGGGTTCGAATTCGTCCTAGGTCGGTGAAATTTTTCTAGCGGGGATAAATATGAAAATTCTCCTTCTGTCGGGTAAGAAGTAAAACCGTAGGTCCCGTGCTACATTAAAAATCACTATTGTAGTTGTAACTACCCCAGATACACAAAACTTATAGGTAGGAGTGTACAATGGGCCAAATATGGCCTGAGTGAAAAGAGATGCTTGGAAAACCGCGTCCTAGATCTCTTCCAATCAAAAACTAATTAACTACCGTCAATGTTCATTTGGTCTTGAATAATAAACTGACAGAACTGTAATCGTCTTGAAAAATCATTTTCTTCGATATCTTAAACCAAGCTCACCTGGTATGAATTAAACTGATTTACTCTATGATCCTTGAAACTGAACTGATTGCTAGCTAATGTGAGATCTTTGGCTAATAAGTGGCTCTCAAAAAATTATTTAATTCGCTTGTTGCTGTAACTTCTTTTTAGTGGAGTCTAATTTTTCTTTATTTCAGCTTCCAATTTTCGAAAGATGTTATCAATAGGGTACCTTCGGTATGGGTAGCTTTAATGATATAATCCTGCAGTCGCCTAAGCATTCCCTTGACATTCGCCAAAGACGAAGATCATGTCAATTGAAATAGATGTTATTCTAACCATACATTCTGGAGCTGAATCAGCAATTTATATGGATAATCTTCTTCTTCCTCTTCTGCATATTTTAAGTCTTTATTTTAAACAGTATGTTTTTCTTGGGATATGTATATTCAGCTATCCCAACGTTTGTTAAGCTTTGTCCTAATCAAATCTGTGTCGTTACTGCACGTGCGATTCTTGTTGTTTCCAACATCTTCTTCTTTCACGGCCTCATCTTGTATCTTAAACATGACGTATTTCGCTAAAGTCTCTTTCTTCCCTCCACTCCATCGTATTATCCAGTGATCATTCGCAGAATTTTCATTTCATTAGCTAGCAGTACTTGTTTTGTGACACTTGTTTCGACTCTTTTTTCGACAGCATAAGTCACAACTAAAGTTTTATATATTCTAACTTTGCTCTTTACTTTCATATCCGTGTTTCTGCAAATGAGATTCTCCAGATATGCATGATACCTTTGTTATTTGATCAACAACGTCTTTTCATAAGTTTCCTCCGCTTGAAGTAATTGTCCATAAGCAATTGAATTCCATGACTTGTTCGATTGGTTCGTCGTTGACGACTAACTTACATCTACCTGGTGCTTTTCTGGTAACTAAATACTTTTTAACTTTCGTATTATACTTGGTAACCTTCGTATAGAATTTATATGACATGTGCTGCAGGTCATCTTCCAACTTGGCTATTAATGCTGCTTCAACTTCACTTACCCCTATGCAATATCTTCGGTTGGGGTATTTTTACCTTCTCGAGTACGAGAGGGTTAAGGCTGTCACCTTGTCTTATCCCGTTATATGTATATCGCAAGTTTATCTGTCAAATCTTCTGGTACTTTTATTTACGTGATCGTGTTTGTGTCAATTTTGTCGATTAACTCGATTACCCAACAGGGAGGATCATGTTTTCTTTTAGTATATAATGTAATGTAAATTTTTATATGTTGATTTGAAGAGATGATCGCCTAAGAGATTTTTTCGAATCTTCGTCTATTTTCAATTAAAATACTTAGACTACTTGAAATCTTTGTAGATGACAATGTACAAATTAAACAGGTGGATAAATTTAAATACTTAGGGGTAACAATAGATGGAGATGGAATTGGTAGCCAGGAAATATGTAACAGAATTCAAAAAGCTAGGAATATAATAGGAGCCCTAAATAGTATTTGGTGGGACAACAACATAAGTAGCACAAATAAAAAACGAATCGGGCAAACAATGGTGGAAACAGTTCTGACATATGGATGTGAAATGTGGAGTTTGAAGGAAGAAGAAAAACGTAGACTGATAGCAGTAGAAATGGACTATCTACGCAGAAGTTCCGGAACATCAAGACTACAACGAGTCCGAAATGAAGAAATCAGAAACAGAATGAAAGCAAGAGAAACAATTGTAGACAGAATAGAAATGAAAAGTTTGAAATGGTTTGGACATGTACTTAGGATGAATGAAGCAAGATTACCAAAACGAGTGTTCGAATGGAAACCGCCAGGGAAGAATAGAAGGGGTCGGCCCCGAAAGTCGTGGAATGAGGGAATACGACGAGCGCTTGTAAACCGGGATATGGATGAAGGAATGGCGCAGGACCGAGTAGCATGGAGACTGGGATTGGGGATGCAGCGACCAGCTGTATAGTTGTTAATGTATTATATAATGTATTGTATTGTACATGTAATTAAACCCAAATATATATATATATATATATATATATATATATATATATACCAAGGATATGTTAAGAGAGCTGTGCCATTGGATGGAAACCCTAAACACTTCTTCAATAGCCAGTTTTAATGTATATACGTCTTCCGGTTCCCAAAGTGATTTCCATCTTTCACAATCCATAGCTCAGGATATATATTTCTTATTTCTAACATTTCTTCCACTACTTCAATACAACTTTGCCAACGCCCAATCTTCTTTTTCTTATTCCTAGAGATGCACTTCATGGGCTACTTCGGAAGACTTACGCTGTAATTCTTTCTACGTGCCAATACAAGATGAATTGTTGTGGTTGAATATTTTGTGTTAGGTCATTTTTAAACACCCTTATTTCATTCATTTCTTATTCGTTTCATTTGAAATAAGAACCAAGCTGATTCACTCCAACAGCTCATTTCTAGGACACTTAATTTGTTTTCTATCTACTTTTTGCGTTTCTTTACTTTTTGGCCGTATTTTTTTGAGTTTATTACCTATTGGCTGATATTGGGTCTTACTAAAATTTATTTCTAAACCCTAAGGAGTGTGCTCCTCTTGTCTTCAACTCCGTTCAAAGCCATTCCATTTTATTACCATTACGTTACATAAATAAATAAATAATAACAATAAACGCATTTCAATGCTGACATATGGTGCAGAGACCTGGACTTTTACCGACGCTACATGTAAACGTCTAGAAAACCTTTTAAAATGTGGTGCTAGCGACGCATGTTGAGAATCTCTTGTACCTAGCATATCATAAACGAAGCAGTACTCCAACGTATACAAAAAGAGAAAGAAATTATGATAACAGTCAAGAAACGAAAACACTCATACTTTGGGGACGATACGGGTAACAAAAAATATAATCTACTGTAGCTCATCATGTAACAAAAATTTGATGGAAAAAAGGACCCGGACGGCGAATATCGCAGTTGCGGAATTTAAGACAATGGAACGGAATGACATTGATAGACCTGTTTCGTGCAGCAGGTAACAAAATTAGATGGGCCAAAATGGTCGCCAATGTCCAATAAAGACACGGCACAGATAGAAGAAGCTCTAAGAAGCAACCGTATTCAATTTAACTGAAGAGAGCCATATTGGTTTCTTCACATTATAAACATACAAGGGTTGCTCTCTTTTTGCTGAGCCTAGTAAAGTAATACACAATTTATTGACACACATTTATTTATAATTTTACAAAGTATTGCCCTCCACAGTCAATGCATTTTAGCATCCGTGAAAACCAATCTTCAAAATATTTTCTCCAATCTTCTCGCGTTAGGTTATTTATTTCATTTTGAAATGCCTCAACCGCTTCTTCGACCGATGTAAAACGCAAACCCCGTAACTTATTCGTTACACGCGGAAAAAGAAATCATTAGGTGATGGTCTGAACCATACGGCGAATGCCCATTATTTCAAATTTTGGGCATTCAAATACTCAGTCGTTCGAGCAGCAGTGTGCGCCCGAGCGTTATCTTGATGCAAGACGATTCTTCCTATTGGACATTTTTCGCCAACATTTTGGAGAACTTAAGGCAAGCAAACTGTTTTGTACAATTCAGCATTAACAGTACGACGATCCTCCAGTGCTACAGTGGAAAATGTCCAGTAATTCCAAAAAATGTGGCGACCACCTTTCTGTTTCTGCTTTTTTCACGAACAACTTTTGTTGGAGCCGATTCGTTCTCAAAGACCCAAACTGCCGACTGTTACTTTCTTTCGGGATCATAGCAGTGCACCCACCCGTAATGGTGTTGTACACCAAATGAGACGATCCATTGTTAAAGCGATCCAGTGTAGATCTGCACTATGCCACGCGGTTTTCGGTTTAGCTGGAATCAAATTGTGGGGAACCCAACGGGCACAAAGCTTACGTCTTTAAAGTTGCTTGAATACTCCTGGCAGTAACTTGCCGGTCCTCTTCAATCATGTTTCGTACAAACCGTTTTTGGCGTAGGAGCTCGAAATTTGTTATTTAAGTCGACCACGGTGAAATTCATTGTACCACCGCTTTACGGTAGCTAAAGAACACGAAACACTCGATTGATTTCCTCAAAACATTCTTTACGGCTTAAGCCACACGTGAAATCATAGCTCGATAATGCCCTTTATTCATAATACATAATTATCATAATATCATTTATATGATTGCTTGGGGAAATGATTACTTTAAAATTATATATTTTAAAAACCTTCAAGTATATGTACATGTACTAAGTATGCAGGTCCTGTAGCAACCGATTCATACTTTGATAACTATTAAATAGTTGCAGTAAATGTTATAAAGAACATACTTTAAATAAAGATACTCAATTTATTTTCCACAATTAACTTTAACTGAAAATTTGTTGATCATACTACATTAATATGATATGAAACAAGATACCGATTATATGCGGAAGTCTGTAACAGTAAAAAGCCACAATAACTACTATTTTTTATAATTATTCAGCCAATATCTTAATTTTTAAATTGAATTGTATATACCTACTACAAACATTATTTTTCTCTGTATACACCGAATTACGTTTTAAGCTATATTTTCGTATTATTCAAAGAAAGTAGCGTTAAGTTGACATTTGAACAACGTAAACTTGAAGCCAACAGCAAATTAAAGTATCATTAACCCTCCCAACGCAAATTTTAATAAAAACAAGTTGTAAATAAAATATTTAAACTAGTACATCAAATTAGATGGTCTTCTGGTGTCTCTTGTTATTGCATTGCTCTAAAACTGGTCCACTTATGTAGTTTTGTTAATATTTTATACTTGTTCAAGGAATTTACGACCTGGGGAAGATGGTCGTAGTGGCGAGCAATTTCGTTAAAGTCTGATAGAGTTGAATCTTGTTGTAAATAGTTAACTTAATAAACCTTGGAGCAAATGCAATTTGTTAACTAATAATAGCTCCTGGCACAAACCCGATGGGCGCGAATAAAGATTTAATCATGAAACACACTATAAAATGTATTATTATTTCTAGATTTTAGTTAAAAAGATTCCCTCCTTTCTTTTACAAACAACATTCTTCAGCAGAGATGTTTAGAATAATCTAATGAAGACATAAATACACCAATGTTGAATTATATTTCCAGTTAAATACTAAAAAGGATTTCCCTGGAGGGCTAATAACTTCTAAAAGCATTTCGATGTTTTGCAGTGAATAGCCGTTTTGCATTGATTAAAGTAAAACATGCCTACATAAAACAATAAATTTTGCTGGTTACTACTTACCGAATTTTCTGATAGAAATGTTTTCAAAATACCCGAACGTCAATGAATTCTAGAAATTCAACTTTACATTAGTTAATTATGTGGAAAATGTTCCCTTGGTAAAGTTTCGTATTATCGAGCTTTCAGTTTGTTTTGTGCGAAATTAATAAAGTGCCGCTTCAGAGAATTCCCACTGAAATAAACTGTTCACAATCGTGCCAGTAAACTCGTCTATAGCAGATGTTACTCTGAAAGCAGTCAGCAACATCAAAGGGCGGTTTTTGTTTTCGCTTCAAACCAAACTTCAATTTTTTTTTGTAATCCGTGTATAGCTAACAAGCTTACAGTTTCAGTTTAAAAAACTAAAAAACCTTTCAATCAAATTACTATTTATGCGGTACATTAAATATCCTTCCACTCTACGCATCAATGTTTGAAGTACCAAGAAATGATTCCATATTGGAAGAAGCTCTTACAATTAGATTATTCAATATAATGATACTATCCTTTCATCATTTGCAAATATAATTGAGCAACTGTTAAAACGTCATTTAAATATATCAAACCACAACTATAACACAGTATACAATGAAGTTTCTTAAGGTGTGGGTATCGCATGCCGACACCAGATTAGCATCAATATATCATATAAATATCGAAATAGCGAAAATATTAGAGCATCAAAAATATCGAGAAATGAAAAGCATCGTATCGAAAATATCGAAAGTATCGAGGAATTGAAAATATCAAACTATCGCAGTGTCGAAAGTATCCGGGTAGGTGTCGAAAATATCGAAAAATCCCAGTATCAAAAGGATCAAAGCACCCACAATATCAAACTGCTGATAATTATCAGAAAATTCCCACTGAAATAAACTGTTCACAATCACGCCAGTAAACTCGTTTATACCAGATGTTGCTCTCAAAGCAGTCAGCAGCATCAAAGGGCAGATTTTGAATACGCTTCAAACCAAACTTCCATGATTTTTGTAAACCGGTTATAGCTTATAGTTCCAGTGTCAAAAACAAAAAAAAACTAAAACACTATCAAACTACAAAACCATTACTTACTGCGATACATCTAATATCCATCCACCATCAAGACAAAATTAAAGAATCAAGAAATGATTCTATATTCGAATATATAACCCTTACAACTCAATTTTTTAGTACGATACTTCTGAATTTCTCTGTAAATTAAGTAGAGTTCTTTAAAATGATCGTTTGTTAAAATCATTTTAAAAATGGCAAACCACGATTACAATTCACTCTAGGATGTCAATTTAACGAAAAGTGAGCAGCTAATAGGACTGATTATACTTTTTGGAAAAAGTTATAAATTGTCCCACTTACCTGCACATTTTCAGCAGCTCCTTAAGCCTTTTTGGCAATACGAAGACACACATGTGGCATTTATAACGTTCCTTCTTATGCCGCGTAAATTCTGCGACTATGTCGTTAGATAACGTCAACAGAGCACAGGTCGCAATTAATCGATTATGTAGCCACCCTTTCCATCGAATTTGTGTTCCATACGATTTCTTCTTGAGCTATATAAAACAAATCTACCAGGTCACCGTAAATACAAAGTTCAGGTGTAAGCGGGAGGCAGAATATAGGAAGTATCTCCGGAGTGCGAAATTCACTGGCGAAAACTACAGGTCAATTAAAGAAATTCTATAAAATTAATGCTGTCATTTTAAACATCAAATTTAATACATTATTTTAATAGTACATAAGTTAAAGAATTCTCTTTTGTAAGCCACAAAGAAGCGTATTTAAGTATTTAAATGAATACTTCTGAATATGTAAGAAGTAAGGTAAGGAAGTTGTTGAGAATGCCAAGATGTGAAGCTTTAAAACTGCTATACCCCAGGTGAGTAGGATTCAAAATCCAAAATCTCACACTAATTTGTCAGTCTGTCCCAAGAATTCTGGGGGGGGGGGGCACAAACTTAAATTCGACTAGAAGAATGATACTTGCAAAAAAAGATAAAACCAAAAGTTGCTACCTATAATGCAAGAACGCTACTATCGGAAGAAAACTTGATTGAAATAGAGGAAGAACTAGAAAACGTCTTATGGCATATAGTCGGAATTAGTGAGACCAGCAGACATGACGAACAACTGCAAACGTTAAAATCTGGATATTTATTTTATCATGCGGGAGAAGAACATGGATCAATTGGTGGAGTAGGTTTCCTAATAAATAAGAAGCCAGCTGAATTTATTGTTACCATAGAGAAAATATCTACAAGAGTAGCATGTCTAATCCTAAGACGTAACAGCAGATATAAAGTAAAAATTATTCAGGTCTATGCACCGACTTCGGAATACAAAGATGACGTAGTAGAGATGTTTTATGACTAGGTGGCCAAAGCATATGGACAAAACCCGACATACTTTACCATTCTGTGCGGAGACCTCAACGTCAAAATTGGAGAAAAATGACCCATCAGCCTTTTAAACCATCTGTACAAGGTATTCACCAGAGTAATCACCACTAGATTGGAAAGGAAACTAGACTTTTGTCAACCCATAGAGCAAGCTGGATTTCGCTCGGGCTATGGAACGAACGACCATCCGCAGTGTATTAAAATCCTAATTGAAAGAACAATAGAATATTACAGACCCCTAGTCCTAATATTCGCCGATTTCCAGAAAGCATTTGATACCGTGTAAATGACTGCCATCCTAAAAGCACTAAAAAAATGCAAAATTGACCATAGATATACCAATATCGTCCACCAAATATACAAAAATGCCACAACAACTGTAAAACTCCATAAAACCACTAACAAAATAAGTATTAATAGAGGAATTAGAGAAAGAGACACCTTATCTCCAAAAATATTCATTACGATATTAGAACACGCATTGAAAATGACGAAGTGGGAAAACTTAGGAGTTACCATTGATGGAGAAAAATTAAGCGATCTCTGCTTTGCAGATGATATAGTATTAACAACGGACGACTGTAGAAAGGCCAACGAAATAACACAAAAAGTTGGATTGAAAACAAATTATGATAAAACCACAATGATGACCAACCTAGCATTTAGTGAACAGATGAAACTTGAGAATAGAGAAATCGAAACAGTAGAAAAATATATTTATCTCGGGCACGAAATCTGTAGAGATAACCAAACGTGCGAGTTGCCAAGAAGAATAAGTCTAGGTTGAGCCGCATATGGAAAATTACGAGATATTTTTAAGACCGACATTCCAACTAGTTTGAGAAGAAAAGCCTTCAACTAATGTATTCTCCCGGTCCTAACGTATGGAGCAGAAACACTAACTCTCACCAAAACAACAGCGAAGAAATTAAAAGTCACGCATTGCAAAACAAAAATGGAATTGGGCAGGTCACCTAACAAGATTAAGAGATGGTCGATGGACAAAAAGATCGTTGAATGCAGACCGAGAGGAAGAGGAAGGCCGCCATCTAAATGGAAGGACGATCTTAAGAGAGTTTCGACCAACTGGATCGCAGCTGCTCTGAATAGAGAAAATTGGAAGCTTCTTGGAGAAGCCTATGTTCAACAATGGACTACGGAGGCTGAGTGATGATGATGATGAAGTTAAGGAAAACGTTATCAATTTGCTAGTTTTTTTCATTTTGTGAGCAAGTTAAATGGGTGAAAAACTATGAATAAAACTGCATTTTTAAAAGGCAGTATCCCATTTATATTAGTGAAAAACGCAATTTTAAACAAAAAATATGTCTTACATATTCACAAACACATTAATTCAACTACCTAATTCAATTTAGCCTAGAATTTGTTGATTTTATAAAAAACAATACAGGTTTAGCCACGAAAAAGTACGTAAACATTCCCGATTACAAGAGCATTTAAAAATATCGTTATTTGAAGATGTAATTTTTTGGTTTTCTGGGGACCAAGATTATCGCCGTTCTATTCGTGATACTAAGTATTGTTTCATTTATGTTTATTACATAATCTAGAACTATCTCCAGCTCTCAAGATTTATTGTGTACTTCTACTGACGTGTTTATTTTCATATTCAGTTGTCTTTTATTGCTAACAATTAACTGTTTTGCTATAAGAAATTGTTATAGTAGCCACTTCAAGTAAATACAATCCTATACGAATATTACTTTAACAGTTTGCGTAATCTTGAGTTGTACTCTTGCTAGTACGCTTTAATAAAATATTACAAAAAAAAACAACAAACAACCCCATTTTCTTTAAACTTTCTTCTACTATGAAAAGCGTTTTCGATGTACTCAACGTAAGATTACGGGGATGTACCAAATCACATCGACATAATATGAACGAGGCTGTAAGCAACGCCAGCCGAGAACGAAACCGATTACTTCCTTCCTAAATTCGATAGTAACAAAAGAACGTGTTACTTATACGAGCCATATTCATTAGTTACAAGCACATTTGCTAAGCTAGTAAGCTTTTACAGCAAAAATGTCTGATACTGGAATTTCTCTTGTAAACAAGCCGTAAAAATACTCGTTAAACTAAAAGTACGATAATACAATCCAACATCGCCTGAAAGCTATTCTAGGTCAGAACTTCAACAACCATTAAATGGTTGAACATACACTGGAAAATCTGTCAATGTTGTCTTTGCTAATTCACCATGTCATAAAATTAAGGTCTAGTATTTTTAAACCGTGGTGTACTTCCTCGAAACTCAAAGCCATAAAAGCTCGAGGATACTCCGCGGCATCCCCTGGTGCAACCAAATTTGGTGTGAACTGGTCATATAATTAATGATAACATTTGAGAAGTGGTATAACATTTTATCTCGACTAACCCAGCTAACGTGGGCGCTGATTATAAGACTGCCCGGGATGAACTTTACATAAAGCCACTAATGTAGGAGTTTAGATCATCCTCACTTGCACTATCTGCTTACATATTTAGACAAGGTCTACCCGTGAACATCATTTAAATAATTTACACGTACATCTCAGTCTCGTTCTAGAGAAAAATATTGAATACAGCTGGCAGTTTTGCTCATTTATCTTCGTCACCATAGGAAATGTGTATAAATATGTTTGAAGTATCCATACTCAACAAGTATATGCACTATCAATCAATTATTGTTAGAGTATGTTTCACACATAGAAATGTTTACAATGCTGTAGACTTATTGTTTCTGTAAAAATGTTAAAGTGTCAGAAAGGTATAAACAATAATTAATATTATTTTACACAACAGGAAAGAACAAACGAAATCAATTTCAACTAAGTTTTTTTCCAACACATAAAAAGGTTCATCAACGTATGAAAAGTCAACACTCTGTTGAACGTTTTAGGCATTTAGAACCAGTATACTAAACTATACGGTTCAAAATAATAAACGGATAGCCAAAAAATTTGAAAAAGCAGGCAGTTAAAATAACTTCCGCAAATACTTTGATATTTCAACTGCAACATTTTTAAACAAGAAACGGAAGTATTTATCACATTTTTATTTGTTTCTGCAAGTTGAAACGCATGGTCGCTGGATGGTAGTAAAGCGCATATCAACACGCTCGTAGTCGCAGCTCAGATTTTCACTTTCTTGGTTACCAGTGTTGAAGGTTTATTTTTATTGCAATTAAGAATGGAACAGTGGGATTGTTTGAAGATAATGGTTTAAGTAAATAAACTTTGGAAAACCCCTTACCACCACAATATTAAGAACACCTAAATACGTATTTCAATTACATTTACAATAGGAACTTGAACTGACTAAAATAGCTTGGCTGAGGAATATCTCTGGAGATAAGTCCTTCGCCAAGCCAACAATTTGTTATGTTCATTTGATTTTACCACTCTATCTGAATTAACGTCATATTTTAAATGCCGCTCTGTAGCCGATTACTGTATTGTTATTTCCCCAATACAGTTTTAGTGAACCTTTTGTTGATACCATGCAAAATTGCCGGTTAATGTTTTGTCTGCGCGCTTGCCCCTAGACGCTTTCTGCGAATTTACGTGTTAATTTGTTCTTAGAATTACTGCACCATATTTCGCAATGCGGTGTAATATTTTTGGCCGATGCATGTTCGCGTTGCGATTCCTCTTCAGTCGAACTTAACATCTTGCTCGGCCCGGTCACCCGATACCATCTTCGGTGACCGTAGATAAATTAAGAAAAAGAGTGGTAGCTACGCTTTGGCAGTGAACTGAAGAGTTTTCTTTTGGATACCGGGTTGTGTCGCAGCTCTTCTGCTAATTGAGTTATCGTTTCGTTTTTTTGCGTTAGGCAAAATAATCTTCGACTTGCGTCGGATTAAAAATATTAGCGGATTGTCAGCTCTGTGCAAAAACAATTCAGTGAAATTGTTTTCTCGACTGTGTCGGATAAAAGCTATCAAACCCGTGGAAGTTCCGTTTTACGAGCTGTTTTAAGTGATCCTCCCGTCCAGTGGCGGAGATATTGACATCTGAAATTCCCGCCTTTTCTCTCTCGACATCGAAAGAGCCCTGTCAGAAGCGATCCTATCTTCAGGGGCGTACCGGCGAATTTTTCCCGCTTCCCGAAGATCTTAGGAACACCCCAGTTGTGCCTCTCTCTGCTTCCTACCGAACAACACTAAGGTAGGATAAATTCTAATTGTGTGGTGAAAACTTTTTTCGAGTTAATCTTCAAGTTTCAAGTGCTAAACCTTTTTTTTAAATACGACGTAAAGCGACCTTCAGTCGCCAGTTGTTCTCTTTTCTTTTGATTAAGTAAAGGGTAATCATAAATTGTATTAAATTGTAAACTCCGACGCCACTGCCTGCGTAGATGTGTTCTAAAAAATTAAATATCGGAAGCCACTGACGGCGAGCCTTTTTCAGTTCGAACGTTCCAACAAAATCTTGTATTATTTAACCATAAATATTACCATTTTCCATGTAATCATCATTATATCATATCAGTACACTAAAAGAGGTTGAATTATATTTGTCTTGAAATTTACCACATCTTTTATTTTTGTGTACTTTCATCTTTGTCTGTATGAAGTTTGCAAGCTATACATATAGGAGGAAGCACAATAAAGGTGAGTCCGATTCCCGTAAGCTGCTGGCTTATCGGCCTTCCACGAGAACTAGTAATCAACTGTGAATTGGAAGGTGGCGCCCTTTAATTTTGACCTATCCTGTACACAATTAGGAAGAATTCCCTCCCGTAAGCGGTTTCCGTGAACCACCCCTACTCCTCTGAGCTAAGCTGTAGGCCTTTTTCCATCTATCCTGTTGCGGGTCGACGAAAAAGCTCGTTTGACCCGTAATAAGTTTGAAGTCCAAATAGAACAGCACAATGATCTGTCTGATTAAGAGGCTTGGAAAGTCATAGGTCAACTGAAAGGTGGATAAGCACAGCAAGCTGTTGCCCAAGTGTTTGGGGTGAGCCGTAGTGCAATTTCTCCACTTTTGAATAGCTCTTTGGAAACTGGAGATGTTCGACGAAGACAAGGACAAGGTCGTCCAGCATCAACA
>JABXWE010046458.1:0-18138 GCA_014611495.1 Limonius californicus
CTTGGTTTAGAAAATAACGTTTTAAAAACTATATTTCAACGGACACCTGAACCTTTTATAAACGTTTGAAGGTTGACAACTAAACGACTAGGAAACGTAGTATATACGTTTTTTACGTTTGTCGTGTTAGCTGGGTCTATGCAATTATAGGATGGTTTTTTTATATACGCTATTTTTTAATAAGGCCCCCAGAAAGCAGCCTAAACGAGACATCTGAAGATTTTAGAAGTTCTATCACAATGGCATAGCGAACAATGCATTGGTAAGAGAAAAGTGTCTTTGCAACCTCTACAGTTTACGTAATATACAGGCAAATTCTTTCAAAATCTAATTATTCATTACGAAATTCTAAAATTTTCCAATCTCTGAGTTTACGCTAATCATCAATCCTTATACAGTTTTTCGTAGGATAGTTCCACATTATGTTAACCAATGTTTGAAACTTCACGTTAGACACTTTAATGAAATTGATGGATATGTTGAACAATAGAAGAATATTTAGCAATACAAATTCAGGAGTTTAAAATAAGAAGGATTTTGAAGTTAAAGTCTATAAAATTATTAGCTCTGTCTTCTGTCAAATGTGCATATCTTAGTTTTAAATAAATACATGTGTTTTCTACAAATTATCTAAAAAATTATCAGTAGGGTATTTTAAAGTATATGAAACGTGCTTTCATTTATTGTATAACTTGCATATAAAACACGCATATATTTATTCAGGTGTGACGGTAGACTATTAGCCTTGAGGATTGTAGAATTGGATAAGAATTTTTTTGGCAAGCGCGATAAAAAAGATTTCAGTATTATATAAGGAGCTATCACAGTGTGTGTTTCAAATATATGGCTGTGATAAGATTTAGTTCTAATGTTATTATTATCTCATTTATTGCTCGCCAATTTTTGACGTGTTTTATAAAGTGTGTTAAACAAGATATTATCATTATTATATTAGGAGCTATCACGGTGTGTGTTTATTTAAGAGAAAGTTACATTTTGAAGTGACTTACATTTTTAAAAACTCAACCGGATAAGCAACGGAAAACACATTTGTATTCCTAAAGCAATGGGGTTTATAAATTAGTTTAAATGTTGAATATTTCGCCATTTTGTTCTTGAATAAGCAACAATCTTTTCTCGCTGATTTGAACAGCATTTTCCAGTAGATCTATTTGAATATCTTCAATTTGTTGTAAAATTGAATTTTGCAGTACGTTGATAGTCGTAGGAGTATTTAAATAAACTCCTGCCTTTACATAGCCCCAAAGATAAAAATCTGCGGACTGAGATCAGGGAACGCGCCAGCCATGTGTTAGCAAAACGTCTGCTTATTATGAGATTGGCAAAAGCTGGATTATAAATATGGGGAGATGCACCATCTTGCATGAAGATTATGTTATGAATATATGATTGCGTAAACTTGGTATGACAACATTCTGCAGCATATTAAAATAACATTGGCAGGTATCCGTAACTGCATACAACAGCATAGTGCAGTGCTCAGGATTTGAACCTGAGCGACTGTGGTAGAATAATTCCGAAGCCAAGTGCCACGGCCGCTACTCTACCGTGGTCCGCTAGCCAGTTATTCTATTTATAAATACAATTATGGACTTTACTTGTGCGAGTTAAAGTAAATATTTTGTTTGCATCTACCTTCGTGCAGTTACTTTACCTCTTTTTTGTGATGTCCAAACTTCCATTACATCTCCTTTTCAGGAGGAAAGGCCATTTTCAGCAAGTAAGTAAAGTTGATGAATAATAAGTAAATGTATGTTAAGAGCATCTTTGTTGAAATATTTCATTTTCACAGATAGGAAAGGGTAGCAATTTAAGCGACGCCACATATGGAAACATAAAACGAAGAAAGTACCCACCAATTAAGTACTTTAGTTTAACTCACCGGGAGCCCACCCACTTCACTTGGTTAAACGGGTAGTTTATTGATCATACTTGACCAATTGAATAACTTTTCGATTTGTTCACTCTGATTATTGTTAACTTCCACCAAAAAACATTAACTTTTGTAAAAACATTAGAAAAACTGTTTCATTAGCTGTTAAAATGTAATTTCATATGCACTTCATAGTATAACAACAATTATAACGGTGGCTTACAAGCAAAGAAATATGTTAATATACAGTGCGAGTGTAAAGTCTGGAACTATCGAAATAAATCTTTTATTAAATGTTTTTGAAAAAAATCCTCGAACACGTCGATTTTTATCTTGAATTAGACATATTTGAGGGTAATTGATATTTGTAGATTGCCTTTTGTTTCTGAGTTATAGCGATAGAGAAATATTTTTTAAATGGATACCCTAATTTATTATGACGGATTTGGAAAGAGCATGAAATTCTAAAACCAAATATGCTAAAAAAGTATGACACTGCATTAAGAAGTTTTCGAGATAATTGCGTTTAAAGTTTTAAAACAGAAAACGAATGACAATAAAGAGTTCCAAGATTTAGTAAACAAAATCAAGTAGCCATGTAACAATTGACTTCTTCACTTGACAATTGAGTTCCTCACAGTTTGTTTATCTGTTTTTATTGTGTAGTTTTGTACATAATTCAGTAAATAATGGTGCGATATTTGACAGAAAAAGAGCGAATTGAAGTTTTAATATTGAGGGGATGTGGCGACCCTACTAGAACACAACAAGAGGTTTGTGACCTATTCAATAACGAGTATCCTGATAAAGAAGCTATCACAAGAGCGACAGTTTCCAAAATAGAGCAAAAGTTTTCTGAACTCGGATATGTGAAGGATCGCCGTAGAGGTGGTCGTCCAAAAACCAATGAAGGTACTGAGCTAGATATTTTATTGTCTCTACAAGAAAATCCTCATAGCAGTACAAGAGAACTAGCCGTAAATAATGACACTTCCAAATGGTCAGTTTTAAAGGTTTTAGAAAAACATAAATGGCATCCCTATAAAGTTCAATTAGTGCAAGAGCTTAACGAAGATGATCCCGATCGCAGAACAAAGTTCTGTGAGATAATGACGGAGCGATGTAATATTGACGACGATTTTTCTAATCGCGTCATTTTTTCCGATGAAGCAACCTTTCTCCTTAATGGTACAGTGAATCTTCAGAATTGTCGATATTGGGCACCTGAAAATCCGCACTGGATGAACCAGACGCACACGCAGTTTCCTCAAAAAGTCAACGTTTGGGCGGGAATTATAGGGGACAGAATTCTAGGGCCATTTTAAAAAATGGTTCTTTATCAGGATACTTGTTACTGAATAGGTCACAAACCTCTTGGTGTGTTCTAGTCTGGTCGCCACATCCCTCAATATTAAAACTTCAATTCACTCTTTTTCTGTCAAATATCGCACCATTATTTACTGAATTACGTACAAAACAACGAAATCCGGATTGTGATTATACTTGTTTATTTAATACCTGAATTGACCAAAAAATTTTATCACTTTTCTATATAGTTCCCCTGCCTCACAATATACCTTTTCCATCTGTTAACCAAAGCCTCTATTCCATCGGAGAAGAATTCTTTTGGTTTTGTGCGAAACCACTCATGCACCGCATTTTTCACGCTCTCATCATTCGGAAAATGCAGCCCACCTAAATCTCTTTTAAGTGCTCCAAACATATGGTAATCGCTTGGTGTTAGATCGGGAGAATACGGAGGATGTTCATTGTTCAATAACTTCAAATCCAAGTTTTTAAATTACCGCCTTGGTTTCCATCAAGCAATGCGACCGAGCATTGTCGTATTGGAGCAAAACACCTTCTGACAGAAATCCGCGTCGTTTTGTCCTTATAGCTGGCTTCAGTTTATCTTTTAATAGGTTGCAGTATGAAGCACTATTGACTGTGATGCCCTTCATCATGTAATCTTCTACAAGTACTCCTTTCTTATCCCAAAACACAGTCAACATTACCTTTCCAGTCGATGGAGCAGCTTAAAATTTTTTGGGTTTTGGTGATGCTGAGTGACGCCATTCTTTTGATGATTGCTTACATTCTCGTTGAAAATGGTGAACCCAGGATTCATCACCAGTCACTATACGATTTAAAAAGGCAGCTCCCTCTTTTTCATAACGTGACAGAAGAACAGTACAACAGTACAAGCTTCAATCCTTCTTTGTTTAAGTTCAGGCGTTAATTGCCTAGGGACCCATCTCGCACAAACTTTTCGGTATTTCAACCGCTCAAAAACAATATTATGCGTAGAACCTATACTCACATCAATTTTTGAAGCAATTTTTTTTAGTTTTATGCGTCTGTTTTGTAAAATGAGCTCTTGCATAGTTCTAATGTTCTTTTCAGTGATTACACGGTTTGCTTGTTCTGGTCGTGGTGCATCTTTCACAGTTTCGATGCCGCTTTTAAACCTTTTTGCCCATTCAAACACACTTGAATGAGCTAAACAGCTACTGCCGGACACCTTAAGCATTCTTGAATGAATTTCAGACTCGTCGTATTACAAGAAGCACCAGCAGAAAGTTATCCGACAAGACCTGAAGATGGCAAATGTGATTTTGCCGAAACGTCGTCAAGACAACCATCCCGGTCCATCCCAGGACCAAGAAGTTACTACGCGGAAGAATACCCGGAAGCCAAACACAGCATATATATATATATATATATATATATATATATATTGCTGTGTGTTACACTCGTCAAAATAAGATTATTAATGTAAATATAAATTGTAAAGTTATCAATAAATTGATGAGTGCTAAATATAATGTAATCACCTACACACAACAAAAATTTGAATTGAGACTCTAATAACTGCATGAATTTTGACATGAAATGATAATTAAATTGTTAAAATAAATGTCAGGGTTTAATAAAATAAAGGTTGCAATAAACTGGGGTTGCAAGTTCAGGCTCGTATTACAGGGAATTAAAGAATAACAATGAATTAATTTATTAATGAAATTTAAATTAATAAAAGTAACAGAATAACTTAAATTTGGAATAAACTCAAACGCCTTTGCAATTATTTTTCGAAAATTAAGCATGTAGGTCCAAAGAACACAAATACAATGAAATAATCTAGTTATCAAATAAATCTGAAACACGTTTTATACCAAAATAAACTAACCTTGGGATGGATCTTTCTTATACAAGATGAAACTACCGCAGCGCCGGTCTGCCTTAATTTGTCCAGTATGCTTGCAATCCATCTTAGTTGTTGTATTCTTCAATGTAAACTGCTTATAATTCCATAATCCGGACTTGAATGACCTCCCAATTAATACAGGAACTTTCCCAAATTTACAGGATACAGGTAAGTGATAGCTTTTACCTTTGATAGTTAATTTTGTAGCAATCGTAATTTCAAAATATAAAGTCTCCACACTTTGTAGGTTAAGGTCAACAGATTGTATGAACTTATCGACCCTCGATTTGCAGTAATAATCAAAGGATTATCAGACAGATGAAGCACTTTATAGTCAATTCAGGTGAACATAACACTTGATGGAACCAATTCAATTGGTTAAGTATAAACTTTGTTTCACTTTTGATCTTAGTCGAAGTTGCACGAAGCACAGGTAAATAATACACTTGAACTCTATTAAGCATTTATTAACTTATGCAACTGGAGATAAACGATGACAATAACAATTCACACACAGGTTATAACACAAAATTCAATTACGAAGTTACATAAATAAGTCGTTTACGAGTGACAAGTTGTTTACAAGTAGTAATAATAATCAGAAGTAAAAAAAGGAAGAAGTGACGCTCATTTTACAAAATTCCCTTTATATAGGCTCGCAACAAAAAACGCACGTTTCCATGGAAACAATACAAAACTCTGCATTTCAAAACAAAATAATAACAATCAAACTTGTCAACACTCAATTTCAGCCAATAGGAGGCGAGCATGAAAATGGACCAAATTACATGAAATTTAAATAAATTAAAATAACTTTCTTATGCACCATGCTAGGCAAAAACTAAAATGAGATTTGGAATCTGCATAAAAAAGGAAAATTTCAACACCTCGCACGATGCATAAAAAAATAAACCTAACCAAATTCACATATGCAAAAAATATAAACTAATAACAAATACTCAAATTAACAATAAACAAACATTCAAATATACACAAATTAATCTACACACACCCTACTATCATATAAATTACATTTTAATCCAGTACACACACACAAATAACAGGAATTTAGGCAAATAAGAAAATTTCAAGGTCGCAGACCAAACGAATCTAAATAAATACATAAATACAATGTTGTTTCACATAAATTAAACACTAGAAGATGCCCTGACTCATACTACAACTGTTTTACACATAAAATTTCCCTTAGGAATACTATAAAAATCCAAAATTTACATAAGCATCATCAAAAATGTACAGAATTTGCTGAAGGCATAAATATTTAAACAAATACAGTATTGTTGTTAACGAAAACATGACAAAAG
Organism: Limonius californicus; assembly: GCA_014611495.1. Classification (NCBI taxonomy): domain Eukaryota; kingdom Metazoa; phylum Arthropoda; class Insecta; order Coleoptera; family Elateridae; genus Limonius; species Limonius californicus. The sequence goes on from JABXWE010046458.1 coordinate 6,425, forward strand.
GCAACTACATCACCAATAGTAACATAACACATCAACAAATACTAGTTCTAAACATTAAAAAACCATATTTCAGGCAAATTCATAAATCGTCGATGACATTTCAAGTATTTTATAAATAAATAATCAAATACATCTTTAAAGCTAGAGGTAAAACGTCGTAAGGTTGCCTCTTATGCCAATACACATTTATACAACATAAAACAATGCAAATAAGCACATACATGTGTTAAAAGTAACAAACTTAACCTGATCTGTTAAATCGTAACAACAAATCCTAACGTTCTTTGAAATTACAGGATAAATTCAAGAAAAAATCATTGCAAGGCTGCAACATAACATCTAGAAAGGAAAACCAAGGCAAAAATCCCGGAGGATACACGAAAAAACCTGCAATTCCAGTTTGTTACATCCCGAAGGATCATCCGAAAGAAAACGAATAGCCTCATCTCAAATTTGTGTGTGTGTGTGTGACACATTATCATAAGGAAAAGCTACATATGGCTTCTATGCATGATAATTAATAAGAATTTAGCTACATTGAAGGGTGTAACATAGCAATATATATATATATATATATATATATATACAGCGTGGTGATAAAGTTTCGCATAAAATTAATAATTTTGTTAGTTAATGTTTTTTGGGAAGACCCTGAACACGTAATTTGGTTTTTTAAAAAGGCACTTCCTCAGCTAATTTTTTTCCATCAGCTTGTGTTTCTGCGCTATGGCATTATGAAAAATTGTTTAAACGGCAACTTACACTTTCGCATGACCCCATAGCCCCAACGGCAGCGGCGTTAAGTTAAGTAATCGCGCAGACCACTCAAACGGTCCTCGACGTTCTTTCCATGGAGTCATTTGAAATTGCGAGTTAACATTAGTAGGCTTAACAAAAGTGAAAAACAATGAAATAGTGACATAGAAGCACACTACAAAGCGAAGATGACTAAAACCCGAAAATGTAGTGAAAATTAAGTGAAAGTACAAAAGAACTAACCTAATAGTTCCACCAAAGCGAATTCCGAAAATATGGCAAACAGGTCACGGTCGCGAGAGGTTAACGATGTCGGCGGCGATGTGCGATAGAAAAGGGAAAATGATAAGAGTTGTTTACGGCTGTAAAACGTGTAGATAAACAACTTTAAAATGGACGATAAAAAGACGTAAAGCGAGATCAATTAACAGGGTGGAAACATAAACAAGGAGCACGTGTAGGAAATAAAGAACAAAGAACGAGAGAACAATAAAGTAATTAGAAAAAAAAAAGATAAATGTGAACCGAGCGCTACAGAATAAACAGCATCGGGGCATTAACAGAAATTATCAATACGAGACAAAGATAACAACAAGGGCACCAAGCGGAAGAAAATGCAGAAATATTTAATAAGAGTAATAAAATACAGAGATCCCAAACACAAAGGGAGAAACACCTGAGGAAGAAGAGGAAGAGAGAAACATAGATATGGAGAACTTAGAAAAACTAATGATGGGGCTATCAAAATAGATGCAAGAAATAAAGGCTGACACCACAAGCACATACAAGGCCATGAAAAACATAAACGAACAATTGAAGAAATATGGAGAAGAAATAAGAATAATAAAGAAGGAGGCTCTAAAGAAAGAAGTGGAATGGAATAGAGAAAAAACTGAACTGAGAAATGAAATTGGACTGCTAAAGAAAAGGATGGAAAATAAAGCAAGAATAGAAAAAAAAACAATATAATGATCAAAGGAGGAGCGGAATTCAGTAAAGAAAATACTATACAGAAAGTTGTAGAATTCCTACGGAATGAAATAGAATAGAGGATCCATGCGAATATTAGAAAAGTAGGAAAAAGGGAAAGATAACGGAAATAGGATAGAAGAATATGGATGTAGACAATATTAAGTGTGATTGGTCTGATAACGAAGGAGGTAGCCTGAGAAGGAAAAAAGATCGAGCTTCAAAAAACGATTTAGGCACGAGATAAAAGGAAACATGATGACGAAAGTGGCTGTGGACAAGGAAACTAATAGGAAAGGAAAAAAGGAGAAACAGATGGGAGGACAAATGCTGAAGATTGGTTTATGAAATGTGTAAAGTATAAAGGGAAAAGAGGAAGAAATAGTGGAATAAATGATGAAACAAAAAATAGAAATTTTAGGAATTACAGAGACTAAAAAGAAAGACAAAGGAATGGAGAGAATACATACATGGTCGCGGAGAGATGAGCAAGAAAGAGCGACGGAAGGAGTAGGAATAATAATATCAATAAACAGAATGAAATATATAACTACAGAAAAATGTGTAAACGAAAGAATAATGAAGATGGAAATAAAAGTAGCAAACGAAGATACTTGAACATTAATAATAGCACATGGAGTGAACGATGAAGAACGAATAAGAGAAGTTCTTCAATGCGCTACAAGAATCAATCGACGATCGAAGAGAAAATTTAATAATTATGGGGTACCTAAATGGAAGAGTGGGAAACGAAAATGCAATAATAGAAAACATCATGGAAGAAATTCAAAGAAACCGTCTTAGAGACAGCAAAAGAATGTTGCGGAATATCAAAAGAACACATACAAATATAAAAAGAACGAAATGGTAGACGGAAAATCTGAAGCGAAAAATAAAAGAAAAAAATAGCTACATGGAAAATATACCTAAATAAAAAACGGCCAGAAGACTACAAAAAATATAAGGAAAAAAAAGGAGGTAAAAACATAAGCAAAGGAAGGTAGATAAAAGTCATGGATAAAATTTGGAAAGAAAATGACAAATAATTATAAAGAAACTCAAAAACTATTTTACGCTACACTAAAGCAAATTAAAAAGAAGAAAGAGTATAACATGGAAAATATGAAAGATAAAAAGGGAAAAATAATTACAGATGAAAATGAAATAACGAAAAGATGGACATGGGGAACGGAGAAAAATGTAAAAACAACAGCATGCAAGAAACGGAAGTAATTAGTCAAACAGAAATTTTTAGGAACAATGAAAAAGATAAATAGGCAAAGCTCCAAGCAAGGATGTATGGCATTACCCCGGAAATGATAAAATATGTAGGGAAAGAGGCAGTAAAGAAACTAAGAGAAATATTTAACAAGATAACTAGGGAGCGTGACACCAAAAGACTGGAATATAGAAATAAATCACCATCCACAAAAACGGATACAAACGAAACTGTAATAACTATAGAAGGATAACATTTTCAAGCATCCCAGCCAAACTAATGGCAAGAATAATAGAGAAACGAAGAAGAGACAAAATTGAAAACACAATAGAATACACCCAAAGTGGATTTAGAGTGGGAAGAAGTACTTGCTTGCTTTGAAAGAGCGAGATCTAGGACGCGGTTTTCCAAGCATCTCTATGCACTTAGGCAACATTTGGCCTTTGTACACCCTAACTAAGAATTTTGCCTATCTGGGGTAATTCCAACTCCAGTAGTGATTTTTAACGTGTCACACATCGCAGTGGCACGGGACCTACGGCTTTACTTCTTATCGTAAACTGATCATCATGAATACATAACCACCATCGCTCTGCTCGAGTGTCCAGGCACGCCTACTAAATGCATTTCGAAGTACATTGCAGCCCGTGATGACTTTAAAGTTTATACCGAAAATATAACGTCTAAATCTTTTAAACATAAGCTATGAATTGCGTTTGGGTATGGATTCGTTTGCTAATGCTATCTGATAGTACCTTTCGCATTATTATTTCAGGGAAGTGCGGGCGTCCCTTACACACTAAACATTCATGCAACATGCACGCTAAACATAACTAAGAAAATGTGGTCACTCCAATCGGGATACGAACGCCCCAGCCGATCGACCACATTTTGCTCTCACCTCGAGTGGCAACGCGTTTCCGTATTACTCCACCGAGGCCCCTAATTTACCCAACGGGAAAGCTAGAACGTCTCAGCTGACCAATTGGATGAAGCCATCTGAAAACCTTCCTCCTGGACACAATGAAGAATGGGTTTTATGGAAATCCTTTGAAATTTACCATCTGCTAAATTCTTATAATAATTTATTGTTGTAATAATTTAACAGATGCTAAAGTTAGCGTTTTTTCTTTTAACAGGATCACCGTTTTTAAAATTTGGTTATAATAAATCCTATGAAAAATTAGGTTGCATCGAACAATAAGAACCCAAAATAAATACCTCGAAAACGGCCAACTTTAGCGGATTTTGATAAGGGTACCTTCTTTGTTTAGAAAAGCACAGGTGGTCATTTTAATCCGTAAAGAGTACAATACAGAACGCCCTCTAGCGGCTACAGTAAAACGGTGCCCATAATAGGCCTTTTCATACCAAAAAACTTCCGTATCCAACTTTTAATGCAATACATTAAAAAATGTCAACGATATTTCAAAAAATTCCATTTTAAAATTTAATTTGAACAACCTGTATTTCGAAAACTAACTGTTTGCCGACCTATGTCTATATAGACTGTTTGTATTAATTTTAAAAGTTCTATGTAGTGTTAAAGTCCTGCTACAAAAAACTGAAACACCCTGTAACTCGTTAACGGTCACGTTTAGGACATATGTTTATATGAACTTTTCCACCCTAAATAGGTTCTGAAATTCATCTTTGAAATATTGCCGGTACGTTTTGGGACACTCTGTATATATATATATATATATATATATATGTAGGTATATTTTCAGTCTATTTTCGCCATTTTTTTCGTGGCTATTAAAATGGGACATTCAAATGATGAAGTTGAATTGCCAATAATATTATTTTCCTTCTCTTTATTTAAGTAAGTTAAGTTTTCATTCATTAAGCTACTGTCAGTTTCTCATTTGGAACAGATAGGAAGATAGGGTTGATAGGTGCCTGGGACATCTCGGTTCAAGTCAGTTGTAACGGCACTTAAATGGATTTTTCCAACTCCACTAAATTCTGAGAAAATCAATCCCTATATTCATGGATACCTAAGGTTTAGTAAATCGTTTCTAGCACATATCGGCACTTCATCATCATCCTTCAAGTCACTGATCGTAAACGATTACTGTTTACTAATAACTCGTAACAAATAACACTGACAACCATGGGCAGGAGATTAGATGAGGGATAGAAATGGCTAAAAATGCCAGAAAGTAAAATATGGAAAGATTAAATAAATATAACATTTAATACAAAAAAGCAAATCATGCAAACTCTAATCTTTCCTGCGCTAACTTATGGAGCAGAGAGAGTCATGGACTAGCAAAGCAAACCTGCGAAAGAAGATCGACAGTTTCGAAATGTGGGCTTGGAGAAAAATATTGCGTGTTTCGTGGACAAAACGTTAACAAACTTATCAATATTAAATAAAGTCATAGAACCACAATGCATGCCTATCGAGCCTAATATACTACAAGAAATACTAACTTTTTGGGACTCATAAAGCGACGTGATGAAAGTTCTCTAGAAAAATTAGATGTTAGGGGAAAAGTAGAGCGTACACGTAGTAGTGGACGAGCTGCAAAACGATGGTATATGTCTATGTAGGCAGACTTGGAAGCTGGCAATGCTAGAAAAATGTGTTAGTGCTATTACCAATTGTATGTATTAAAGGCAAGTTAATTATGAATCTAGGGAATCTTACCGGCAGCATAAGCTATAATAAGTGGTAGATTAATTACAAACGTCTTTATTGCTATAGTTTACTGATGAATAGTACAAAAAAAAACAACGGTATTATTGGTAAAATACACCGCACAAATCTAGTTATATTTCAAAAGCACTTGATGTAGCAATCGATATCAAGATCATTGATAAAAATCGTATTAAAAGTTCCAAATAATGCAGTGTTTGCTAAGAACACTCATAAAAATGAAGTTGTAATCGATCCAGACATCTGTGTCATGATTACTTGCAGTACCATAATGTGCGAATTCTTTATATATTTTGCATTTATGTTTAGTACTTTATTTCATCCACAGTAATATTCAACAATCTATTAGTAGGTACATTTCATCACCAAACCCAGTAGTTACTCATATTGTATAATCCTGTTTGTAAAAGCACATACCATTTTTTAAGTAATATCTGTTCCAGTAAATCTGAAATTGTCGAAATGATATCTGACCAAGAAGTGAAAGGTTCATTAAAAAATGTGTAAATTGGGGTATATCTTGAAAATGAGATCGTTCACCTAGTCTTGCCTTGCAGCTTCTGAACTAAGGTTCTGTTGGACAACAAATAAGTCTGTACAGTTTGTATTGAAAATTTACAAAGTTATCTAACAAAGTTTCGATTAAAAATAACAATCTAAAAACATACGCCTAATTTACAAAATTGTAATCCAAAGTTTTCCCTTCTGGGTCGTATTACATCTTCTTTTCAGAGTCAATTGCACATTTCTTGACTGAAAATTAAGGCTGGACTATTAGATTTCGAAAACGACGGAGTTTATCAAAATAGGACCAGAAGCAAAAAATTTATTAACGTTTTAGTGAAATGATAAAAAAAAACTTTGAAGTCCCATATCTCGGTGTCAAAGTTTAAACGAACTTACTAGCTGATTTAAAAGTTAAATTACCTCAGCCACATGAAGTTAAAATTATTCGAGAATATTTAGAGTATTGGAACCAACAGAAGTGGTTAAGTTTAAGATGAAATTCATTCCCCTTCCATAATTAAAAAGAATTACTAGTCAAATTATGTTCTATGGTACCAACTTGCTAAAAAATGAATAAACGGAAACCTAGTTTCCACGAAAAACCATATTTACCCGTTATTTAGTTCTGACAGAAATTTCTTCCATTTGAGTAAATAATATACAAATTCTGTAATAAAATGAGACATTGACGACAATTAATCATCCACAAAAACGCCAGACTTCAAATGTGCAAAAATTTAGCATTCAGGAATTTATGAAACACAATATCTAGAGAGCAAATATTACAGGAGCTACCCCAGATAGGATTGTTAATGTGTCAATAAATAGTTTCATTAAATGCTCTTGTAACAATAAAGAAATTAAATTTTTTTTTATTTCATTCTTCTTAGCGCCTTCTCTTAGGAATTCAGCGACCTACGAAGGGGCTGCGCCCCACAAGTTTATAATCACTGATATTTAGCAGCCCAACTTTATTAAAAGGAAAACAAAAATTAATATTAACATTAACCCAAGAATATTCAGCAGATAAAGGTACAAAATTTATTTTCAAGTTGTAGGACTAGAAAGAAAAATATGATAAAATATACATCTCAAACACTTTCTAATACAATAATTGTCGGAATTGTTATTAATGGTTTTGAAATATAATCACGGATAATTGAAAATATGCACTGACGTAAGATTTAATACTTTATTTTTTTCAGAGAAGTCGCAGCATTCAGAATTATGAGTAGTTCACAAATAATATCCTTTATTAGGAATCATATCAGGGATACGTATCTCAATTAAAATTTAGTAGAAGTAATCGATAATTTCCATCAGCTTTATTTTAGCAACAAAGACAAATTTAGCATTATAGTTTATCATATATACACCAACCTATATTTAAATTCACAACTAATATGTTTGAATAAATGTTGTAAGCGCTTCTACTAACGGGATCATACAATATTAGTACTGATTTCTATTTTAAAACATACTATTTATTTTTAAAATCTAATAATAGGATAAAAGTATCAAGCATGCATTCACGACTTATAAGTCTAATTAGATAATTCTTTTAGAATCCGTACGTATACTAAACTTTTACAAGTAAACAATATTCGGTTTAATTATACATTTTTTACTAACACTGCCAAATAATTTTAAACATTTAAATCGTTTTTACCAACAATCATGATACTCCTTTCGCATAAGGTATTGTTGCAATAAAGATAGATTTTTTCGATATCCATGAACTATAAATACAGATGGTTTGCTGTACTATTCATCAGTAAGTTATCACCATGAAGACGTTTGTAATTGCTCTAGTAGCTTTCGTAGCTTATGCTGCAGGTAATATTTATTAGATTTTTAAGCAAGAAATTAAATAATTTGTTTATATGATTAATATAATAAAGAATGATATAGCTTCTAAACCACATTGGTTTCGATACAATTATCTGTAAGGCATTTTACAGAGGTTCTGGTCAATTACAACTTTTATTTGATCTTTTTAGCAATTATGTGTTTTTATTCATTATTAGCACTGATTTAATAGTAAGGATATTTTATAAAACCATATTTTTCTAGCGGTACCAGCTTCTAAGTCTGCGTACATAGACAATAGACATAGACCGTAATATAATCGAGGCTCCATCAGCGCGTGTGGTTGGGGGTGAAAATGCAGAAAGGCGTCAGTTTCCTTACCAAGCATCTCTCCGTTGGCGGTCGTCAGGATCTTTCAGTCACATCTGTGGTGGTACCCTGATTGCCGACAAATGGGTGCTCACAGCTGGTCATTGCAAAGCGTATAGCTATGGGGAATATCAAATAATCCTGGGTCAGCTTATACAAAACGAAAATCACGAAGATGTTCAAGTATTTAATGTAGTACAGTTTATTGTTCATCCTGGATATCCCGGGTAAGTTTTATCTTGTTTATTATTCACGCATTTATGATTAAAACAGTTACAACTATAGTTACAAATTATCCGTTTTCGTTCATGATTAATATTTTTTTGCAATATTTCAGTGGTGGCGCTGTTGCTGCAAATGATATCGCGTTAATAGAACTTGACCGGGATGCAGAAATAACAGAAGGTGTACAAATCGCTAAAATAGGAGAAGAAAGCCATTGTGATTCAATTGAAGATGCACTACTTTCTGGATGGGGCCGCACAAGTGCTTGGGGTGTCCTTCCTGCGCGTCTACAATGGGCCAAATTACCACGTATATCAAACGAACGTAAGAATTCCTGTAATTAGTTACAGCACAAGTAATAACTAGAAATTGTATTTTAGAATGCCGCAAAGATTTAGTATCGATTTTGGGCCATGCTGGACCTTTGGATGATTCTATGATATGTATCAGATCCAATCCAGGATTGAAGCAAACTGCCTGCAACGAAGACAGTGGTGGTCCTCTACTTTTGACTTCCCTTCCAGTACTGGTGGGAGTAGTATCCTGGGGTATCTCACCTTGCGGAACGGCTGGCGCACCATCTGTTTTTACCAGAGTTTGCAGTCACTATGACTTTATTCTGGAACATGTTGGGCAATAAATTTACCATAATATAAACAATAATAACGAATGTATTAAAATGATAGATAAGCGCTTGGTAAAATAAAAATTTATATTAATTATTTCATGTTTATAATTAACTATTTTGTTGCGGGTATACAATCGTTTCCTGCAATAATGGAAAATATCGAGTAAAATCGCAAATTCATCTGATTTTTTAAAACAATACCGTAAAAGATATTTTCGAAATTTGTTCGCATTTTGATGTCTTGTACATAAACTGGACATATGGGCGATTCAAAAGACATTTTATAAGTAGAATATCAAACCTCGAACATAAGTACCGAAGTAGGGAACCGAATCATTGGTACCTGCATGAAAGTATATCACTAAGATTATTTTGAGCATGTATCTCTATTCAACTTCGAAACGGTCGAAAACTGAAAATGCATTAGAGCCTTTGAGGTATTTTTATCTGCAGATACAATAGCATAGGTAGGCGATTGCTACTTTTATAATATTTCGTGTCTCGCATTCGTCCGGCAAACTAGTAGTCAATTTTGGAAGAAAGATCATTTTAAGGGAATATATCTAATGGTAGATAAACAAACATTATAGTTACATGATGTTGATGAATGCATAAAAAGAACAAGTTACTCTGATTTATGACGTGTCGTAATTCCCATGTGTTTGCCATTTAGCTAATCGCAATCTTCTGCTATGAATGTTTCTTCTACCAAATTTACGACATAATAAGGTGTCATCAGCGTTATCATGTACATTACGAGTAGATTCCACACACGCACAGCGCAGTTTCTAGAGACTTGCCATTTTAGCTTGTCTAAATTTACTATATTGACTTTTCCATATTTCAAATTGCTCTGGCATGTTAGTTTACAAAAGTTACTATAATTGCGAGCGAATTTTCACAACTCTTCAACAGGAAGAACATAGTTCCATTAGAAAACATGGATACCCAACGAATACAGGAAATTTTGGAATCCTCCAGTTGAAAAGTGTAATAAAAATAATAATGAATTACTGCGAAAGAAAACAAGCAAATTATTTCTACAAATTAATTCCGTTAACCAAAATCTAACTTCGACTCCACATAATTGCAAAAGTAGCATAATCCCTACTATCCAAAACGTTCCAAAACAGAACAAAGACGTCCATTGTAACACCCGGAGAATTTAATAACAAACTCGCAAAGAGGACAATAACCCAAAAACATAACACAATACTATCACCTGGTAGGTCACAAAATAGTTAGTCTGAGCTTGAAAGACAATATCAACGGGGAAAATATAAATCACAGGACATAGCGCTAAATTAAACGCAATAAGGACAGCAATTTTTAACATCTTTATTCCTGAAATTAATGGTCAACAGTGATACTCAGACACATAATTACTCAAAATCCTAACCTAACAGTGACATCGTGTAAATTTGGAATATTACTATTTAAACAAATCTAAGCAAGGCAAGTATCATATTGAAAACGTAGCTAACAATTTGCGTAGTATCAAATATTTTTAGGTATACTTTTCAAATACAGTTTAAAATAAAGTTTCATTAAATGTTGTTACGAAAAACACAAACGAAGTTATTATTCTGTAAGCTCTTATGAAAATTTTGTAAATTTCGAATTCATGCCTTTTTGTCTTTGTCTTTGCCTTTTCTCGTTGCAGGAATGGTTCAAATGCTTTTCGTCTCAAAACGCGGAATATTGTTAAAATTTAAATCTTCTTATTTTTAACTTTCTAATAAACCAATTATTATTTTAAATATATAACTTACAAATGGTTTTTATATTTATAGGTAGATAATGCATATTTTCCTTGCTCACATGCTTTATTACTGTATCTTTAATTTGCATTGGCTGTAATTTTGAACCAAATATAGTATGACATAAATTAACGTTTCCGTAAATTAAGACCATGAAGTTATTATATCTAGAGTGTTTAAAAATACGTTCGTATATTTTACCAACTTATAGATATCAATACAAACAAAAAAGTCGTAATAAGCATGGGTTAGAAAATCAACCGTTTTCAAGATACAGCCAAATTATTTACGCAGAGTAGAAGTGCAGAATCGTATTTATTACGTCTGCTATGGAAGAGGATAGAATAACATTTGTTTAAGTTTTTGTAAGTGTCAATATTGTTATTGCTGTTGTTGGAATATGTATAACAACGCGGAAATGGCAGATATGGATTTCATGAATGGTAAGACCAATGGTAATTTTTACGAGGCACGTCGCTTGTATGCCGAAACATTTCCGAACCGGGCACTTCCGTGTGACAAATTTTTTACAAATTTCCATCGACGTTTATCTCAAGTTGGCGCATTTAAATCAAGAAACGGTGGTGGTGGTGGGCCTAGATCGCTTTCTACTCCTGAAGCGGAACTTAAAGTTTTAAGGAGGATTAAAGAAAATCTAGTACCAGTACTAGAAGACTTTCTGCCGAAACAAATATTAATGCTTCCCTAATTTGGGGAATGTTACGTGAGAAACAATTGAACCAATACCATATTCAAAGGGTACAGGCTCTTATTGTGGATGATTATGCTGCACGTCTGGTATTTTGC
>JABXWE010046460.1:0-15835 GCA_014611495.1 Limonius californicus
GGATAGACTGGACGAACTTCTTTTCTATTGATAGGACCGCCAATGCGTTCAGTCGATCTTTTTGCACACAATTAACTTCCATCATTGAAAAACCGTCACTTTCGTCTTTGAATTCAAACGCGCGATTGCGCGAAAACAGCGCTCCAAAGTCCAAATTCAAACGTTTACTTTAAATGGGGAACAATCTGCTCGGTGCCCCATATATATATATATATCGCATATAGCGAAGATAACCGATAGGCAACCGAATCATCCTCTAAATAGGTACAAATCAGAGCGTTCCCCGGAACATAGTTTTGAGCGTGTTAGCCGCGGCTTTGGTGCGGAAGGAAAATTTGATACCATCGTTAAAATAATGAAATTAAAATAATGCACTGAATTACATGCGAATTTCTTTCTGTGTTTATCTTGGTGGTTGGGTGGGCACGTGCCCTTGTGCCCTTTAGTACAAGCCGCCACTGACAAATATAAAGAGCTGCATAAAGTAATACAGAGAAAAATTAAACTAGCAAAGAGGCACATCTGGTAGAACAATGTGAAGAAATAGAACAACTGTATAAGAAGTATGGCAGTTTTCACATGCATAAGAAAATAAGTGAAGTAACAGGATATAAAAAGAACAAAAATGGTAATAATGTCATAAAAGAACAGAATGGACATGTTCTGGTAGAATTAAAAGATAACTGCAAAGATGGAAGACCTACATCGAAGAACTATTCAACGAAGAAAGAGCAGATAAAACCGAATTGACAGTAAGTGATGAAAATATAAAAATTTTAAAATCAGAATTAACACATGCTCTCAACAACATTAAACCTGGCAGAACTACCGGACTGGATTAAATACCTGTAGAATTATTCAAACTCTTCCGTGACGACGTAATTGATATCCTTCTCAATCGTTTTAATACTATCTGTGAAACTGGTATAATTCCTAAACAATGGCTAACATCCGCATTCGTGTTAATACCGAAGAAAGCTAGCGTAAAACAGTGCACTGACTACAGAACCATTGCACTTATGAACCATGTGTGAAACTGTTCTTAAAGGTAATCCATCAAAGAATCTATACAAGATTAGAGGCACAATTTGGTTTCAGAGCAGCTCTTGGAACACGAGAATCCCTTTTTGCAATCAGTGTCCTCAGTCAACGATGCCTAGACATGGACCAAGACATGTATGTCTGTTTCATTGACTTCGAAAAGGCATTAGACAGGTCTAGACACGATAAATTACTGGAATTCTCTTGAAAAAAATGGACATGATCAGAATCATTAACAACTTATATTGGGGACAGCGAGCCAACATAAAGGTAGAAAATACAGTTACCGAAGACATTGTGATACGTCGAGGAGTACGACAAGGCTGCATCCTGTCTCCACTGCTCTTTAACATGTATAGTGAAGTTCTCTCTAATGAAGCCCTCGAAGAAGAGAGAAAAGATATGGAAATAAATGGCGAGACAGTCAATAATGTTAGATATGCGGACGACACAATACTATTGACAAGTAATTTAACTGATCTACACTATCTTTTAGAAGAGGTAAATGATAGCTGTAATGAATATGGATTAAAAATAAATCTCCACAATACCGAATGAATTTAAACATTAAAAACACCGTGATAGAAAAAGTACAGGCATGTAAATATCTGGGAGCCTGGATAGATCAAACGGGGAATCAGACACTTGAAATAACAACAAGAATAGAAACTGCCAAATCGTAGTTTGTATCACTAAAGAAAGTACTATGCAGTCGAAATATAAGCATAGGACTAAAAAAGAATAACTTAGACAAACTACAAGCTTTTGAAATGTGATGCTATCGCAGAATGTGGCGTATAGCTTGGACCGAGAAGATCACCAACAGAGAAAGTTTTGAAAAAATGAATAAAGAATGTGAAGTAATAAATTCAATAAAAAGGAGAAAACTGGAATATCTAGGCCACGTAATAAGAGGATCTAAATACGCCATGCTTCAACTGATAATTCAGGGAAAGATAAAAGGAAAACGGAATGTTGAACGAAGACGAATATACTGGTTGAAAAACTTAAGGGATTGATTTGGCTGCAGCAGTATCGAGTTGTTCTGAGCAGCTGTAAATAAGGTTCGCATATCGATGATGATGTCCAGCCTCTTATTCGTCGCTTCTATTGGCGCATTCGTTGTTTCCGAAAAAACTTAATTATTTCAACTCTTTCTGAAATCGGATAAACCTTTTAAATTTTCAAAGAGCAAAAAACTACATGATACTGACAAGGCAAATTAACTGTTTAAAATGAAAATACGAAGGACTTTCTACTTTAAGCTGTTAGATTGAAGGACGAAGGAAGAAAAAACAAATAAAGTTAACTGAAGGAATAAATAAAAAAAGAGTTAGAATAGCACTAGAATCACAAATAACAAAGGATCACAAAATAAATTTGTTGTCACTAAAACGCAAATAAAACTTTGTCCTTCTTTTTTTAAATTCTAAGGTAGGCAGCAGGTCTCTTTTTTAGCGTATTACTGGACGGCGTCGCTGCATCATTTTTTGGGTCACCCGATACTTCTTCGCCAGGTTGGCCATCTCGTGCAATTCTTATTACACTGCTCTCGTCAATTTTTAAAGTTTGTTCGTTTTTTAATAGAAAGGTAGTGGATGGATGGTCAATTTGAAGGATAAGAAGGGACAAAGGCACTATAAGTAAGAAAAAGGGAAAACTACCAAAAGCGCAAAAGAATATGGGAGAAGGATTTATAAAAATTACTATTTAGAAGAAAATATTGTTAAGATTGTTTAATTAACTGACAGTGAAACAATGGAGGAAGGATGAACGAGAAGAAACTAAATAGAAAGAATGGAGTCAGAAATACCGAGAAACAAGTTCATAGTTGATGATGATGATTTGAAAGAGCGAGATCTAGGACGCGGTTTTCCAAGCATCTCTATGCACTTAGACCACATTTGGCCCATTGTACACCCTAACTAAACATTTTGCCTATCTGGGGTAATTCCAACTCCAGTAGTGATTTTTAACGTGTCACACATCGCAGTGGCACGGGACCTACGGCTTTACTTCTTATCCGACAGAAGGCGCATTTTCAGATTTTTCTCCGCTAGAAAAATCTCGCCGACCTCAGCCAGGTTCGATCCCGCGTCCCTCGGATCTAAAGGCAAACGCGCTAACCACTAGACTACCGAGGCCGGCAGTTCATAGTTACAATATCAAAAATGACCCACAGGATTTTAACTTTGCGAATTCACCAGCAAAATAATAGTAGAAAAATAGAAAATGGATTGGTTAAACATGTACAAGAAAATCATGCGTAACGAAATATTTACGAATGTTTTATAAAATGACCGGTATAATATTAAAACACGAACGGTATTTTAAGATTATTTAATTCCTTGGCAGTTAAAAAGACAGAGGAAAAATAGATGACACCAAAATAAATAGAAGAAAAGGAATAATAAATTTATTGGCAGAAGGATACTGGAAGGAGACACAGTGGGAAAGATAAATAAGAATAAGAGGATCATATATAAAGGAAAGAAAAGGTTACCCGACAAAATAATCAAGAAGAACTTACACAATTTACTGTTTAAAATTAGAAACTAATTAACTACGATTAGAACAACGGAGAAAAGATGGAATAAGTCGCAGATAAATACAAATAAAGGAAGAATATAAATATATGAAAACCACCAAACCGCAGACCCAAAAACACTGAAAAATAGTACAAGGCGCCCATTAATTAACAAAATTCGTGGTTATATAAATAACAATAAATAGTTATTATGAAATTTTGCTAGAGTTCTACATTATCCACACTCACATGATTATTTTGATAGTTTTCTCATAGATACCTACATAATTATGATGTATTTGCGCATACTCACAGACAGAATTACTCATAAAATTCTGGTTCGTGTGATACATGTTTAGCAGAACTTTGTACAAAGTGGTTCTACAAAATTCTGTGTCGTGTCATACAGAATTCTATGTGCAAATGCATGTACAAAATTCTGTAGATTTTTGCTATAAAATTATCAAGATTTTGTTCAAAATCTGCGTCGTATCGATGGGCAAACGAGCTGTTTTGAGTGTTCATTAATGATCACAGAAGTAATAGAGGTAAATGTTTCATCACGTGTTTACGCCGCTACGCTGACGCTAACCCTGGCCGCACTTCATATAACTTATAAACACAAGGAAACATGCACAAAAACATAGAAAAATAGTACAATATCCACACACATGATTATTTTGCCAGTTTTCTCATTCATACCGAGCTAATTATGATCTATTTGCGCAAACTCACAGACAAAATTTCTCACAAAATTCTGGTTCGTATAATACAAGTTTAGCAGAATTTTGTACAAAGTGTTTTTACAAAATTTTGTGTCTTGTCATACAGAATTCTGTGTGCAAATTGTGTATAAAATTCTGTATTGCTATAAAATTTTGAATATTTTGTTCAAAATCTGCCTCGTATCGATGCTCAAACGAGCTATTTTGAGTGTTAATTAATGATCACAGATGGCAGATAGGTAAATGTTTCACCACGTGTTTACGCCGCTACGGTGACGCTAATCCTGCCCAAACTTTATATAACTTATACATACAAGGAAACATACACAAAAACGCAGAAAAATAGTAGAATATCCACACACATGATTATTATGACAGTTTTCTCATAGATACCTAGCTAATTATGAACTATTTGTGCATACTCACAGACAGAATTACTCACAAAATTATGGTTCCTATCATACATGTTTTGCAAAATTGTGTACAACATTTTGTAAATAAATTAATTCAAAAATATGTGTCGTGTCATACTAGCCTTAGAGGCTACCTAATATCAAGATTGTGAATTTAATATACCATTAAAATTCTGTTCTGTATAGTTGCGTAGTTATTTATAATAAGACCAATGTTCACTAAACATGTTTTACTCAAAATGGCCTTATTAACCAAATGGTCAAGCTTATACAGTAGTTGTTGAAAACCTTATATAGGGACGAAGGGATAATGATTAGGGGAAAGGAGGAGAGAAATAAAGTTTAAGAGACTATGATGAGGGTTTCTATTACTAAATTGTGGTTACTTCTGTTGTTGCTTCCTTTAATTTTTAACTTCTATCGATCGACAAAAAGATATCCGTTGTAAATTTCAGACGCTTCTCACATAAACAATTAACAACGTTCAAGCAGGCCCACCGATGAGAAGTTCAAGCCTCTTTGTATTTTCGTCGTCCTTTTAATGACGGTGTTTTGGTACTTGATGAGGTCACAAAATTTTTCCACTTCCGCGATTGACAGGGCCACACATAATTGAAAGAAAAATTACCTACATTGCTCTATGAATCTATTCTCTCTGAAAGGTCGTTGCCTTTGAGCATCAATCAAACGCACAATACGGCCCGTTAAGGTTGTTATTGTATGCGCGAGATATGAAATTCATAAACCACGGTCTCTAAACCGCGCGTTTATGTTGGAAATGGCTTTCTGAACCATAATGGACAAACATATGAATTACTGAGCAAACGGTTTGTTTGCCATTGATGCTCGGTACCGTTATGACACTTATTGTTTCAGTACCCTTCTCCAGCTGTCGTTTCTGAAAACGATAACCGCGAAGAGATGAAGATACCCGGTTCGCTGCCTGATGGTGCAAATTTGGATTTGCCTTCCCGTGACCTCTTGGGAAGGCTTCTTGAGGTCGACCCCAGTCGCCGAATGCGCTCTTTGAGGACCTTACAGACGATTGCTTTCTACAAAGGGTACAATTTTGAGGATGTCAAAGCAAAGAAGGTAAGTTAGGGTTTTGAAGTATCTACCCTAACTTTTAAAATGTTAACTACTTTACAGCTAAGCCCTAATAAGCTATTAAAGGAACACTTCCCTGAAGGTCCTCCAGTAGATTCTTGGGAGGAAACGCAAATGGAACAAGAATTAAATTCGTAATCTATTAAATGGTTGTAATTTAGTAAACCATAGTGCCTTCCATATATTAACGCCTGTTATTTTTTACTAATACCTTAATATATTTGTATAAATCTATCATATTGTATAAAATTGTATAAATTGTTGTAGTAGCTAAGAATTAATTTAAAAAAATCTTTGTCGCTCGGTTGTGGATACATTATTTATAAATTATTTAAGTATCACTTCGTGATTTGATAATTTAACGATTGTCTTTCAAATTGTATGTAAACAAGCCAGATAACTTGAAAAAGAATGACATTTGACGTAAATTCTAGGTTGAACGAACTGACAAAACATTATTTGCAAAATCGTTTCTGTTCATACAATCATTTATGGTCACCCTGTACATGCTTGTTGTTAACTTTTTGTGAACAAATAGATATCCGTTTAAATGAGTTTCTGGTATATGTACCTACTAGTTTTCTGCTAATTAAGTTAAATGGTTATACGAAAATAATGTTATTAGTAGATAAATCCTCAGCGAAATAAACTATGGAATTATATGTTAGCAAGTGTTTTGGTCAAATAAATACAATCTCAAGTATATTTTAGCTAGGAACAACCACAGTTTGTCTCTGTATCCATGATTGTTTGTATTGTCACTATAAATTGTTATTTAAACAAAATTCCTTATTTATTTCATCTTTCTAATTAAAGTTTAAATGCAATATGTCACTGAAAATCAGACATGACACTATAAGGTAAGCATTTATTTAGAGGAAAAATGCTTTATCTCTGTCATGATTTTGATATGAGAGAAATCGATTTCTACATTCGGTCGTGAAAAAGCTATTTTATTTCAATTCGAGTATTTATTTGTAACAAATGTTCAATGTGACCTTCGTTCTATTCAACAAACATATTAAGTCTTTTCAAAAACAACATGTTTACTCGCAACGACTCAATTGTAAACAATCAAATTGTTTCTAAAGCATCTATTATGCATTGTCTCATATCTTCTGCAGTATTTGCAGGGATTTACTACACAGTATGTTCTATATGCTCCCATATAAAATTTTGTTAATTTGACTACCTAAGCGGCCAATTGATGACACCGCCGCTACCTAAACACCTGTTCCCGAATTTCTGATTCAAGAACTATTGAGTCACTACTGTGACATGTGCTGGAGCACCATCGTGCTGGAACCACATATTTTCCATTAGATAGAGGGACATGTTGCAGGAGTTGAAGCAAATTATTTTGCAAGAAATACAAATACTGTGCACCATTTAGATGTCCATTAACAAAACGAGGCCCAAAAACGAAATCGTCCACAATACCTCCTGAAACATTTACAGTAGGTACATTGTCGTTGTCCACTTTGGGTGAAAATCGACTCGCCAATGAACAATAGTTTTTGGAAAAGTTAGCAGTTTTCCATTTCCAATCCCCACTCACTAAATGTCATTCTAACGCCCAAATCCGGCACCAACATTTCTTGATGATTGAGATATGATAGTCATGAAACTTGTCTGCCTCAAAACTTTGCTGATCGTACATTCGGGTACATCGATTTGTCTCAATATTGCGGTAGAACTAGTAGATACGAGGGCAGCATTTTAAGTTTTTACAAAAACTAGGATCGAAAAAAAATTTTTTGGAACAAACTTTTATTGCTTTTCAAAATATTCGTCTTTAAGATTTATACAATTTTATATACGTTCAAACCAATTCTCGCAACACTTTTTTCACTCTGAAGTTGGTATCTCAAAAACATGTTTTTAAGACTTCAACAGCTTCTCGAGGTGATGAAAATCGCTGTCCACGCATTTTTTGTTTGACATTTGGGAACACAAAGAAGTCGTTAGGCGATAAATCAGGTGAATACGAGCAATGGGACATTAATTCGATGTTTTTCTCCTTCAAATAATCAATTGTTTGAGGCGCTGTGTGAGAGCTCATGATGAAGAATGATGCGATGTTTTCGGTTGTTTTTCCTGATTTCGTCGATGACTTCTGGCAAACAAATTGTTGTATACCATTCAGCGTTAACTGTTCTTCGATCCTTTAAAGGAATGGTTGCAACATGTCCAGTACAACCGAAGAAACAAGCGATCATTTTCTTTGCAGTGCTTCGTGAACGAACAACTTTTGTGGGATTTGGTTCATCTTGGAACACTCAAACAGTGGATTGTTGCTTAGTTTCCGGTTCATACGAATATATCCAAGTTTCGTCACCTGTTACGATATTGTATACGGATTTTCCAGTTCCTCGGTCGAATTTTTTGAGCGTTTCCTTACACCAATTAACACGAGCCTTTTGTTGAGCTTCGGTCAAATTATGCGGAACAGATCTTTTTCACAGGTAAATATTCTTGCAAAATCGAATGTACTGCAGTCTCCGATATGCCTAAGGATGCCTCTATCTCACTGTAAGTCACATGCCGATCTTCTTCGATTGGGTTGCGCACAGTACCGATGTTTTTTGGAATAACATCCGATTTTAGTCGAGCTTCACGAAATTCATCACTAGCGGACACACGACCACGACGAAATTCTGCAAACCAATTGTAAGCAGTCTTTTCTGATGGTGCTTCATTACCAAAAGTTGAACGAAGTGAAGCTGTTTAGTGAAATTTCCAATTTTTCACAAAATTGCTTTTTTTAAACTGTAAACAAACTACTCGGTCAATTTCTAAGCTGCCACTGTTTTCACAGTAACAAATGTCAAATTTTACGAAAATAGTAATGAAATGTCACATCACAATAGCGCCATGTAGTTGTCTTTTGTAAAAACTTAAAACTGCTACTACCAATAACAAAACATTCAACTGACTGCTCTTCGTCACTTGTCCGTTTTTCCTCTCACTTCTTCGTCACTTAGATTTCCGGTTCTAGTGAATATCTCTTTAAAATTAGGATATCTTGTGAAAGCATCCAATGGGTTAATAACCAATTTTCTACTAGTCTAGTCTTCATATTCACGATGAAAAAATTGCAGAAATAAGTGCAATATTCAAAAGGTTTACAGACATTTTTCGTGTTAGAAGCTAATTCTGGCATATATGTAACGTCAATAACAGCCGGCCTCGGTGCTCTAGTTGTTAGGGCACCTGCCTTAGATCCAAGAGACGGTTAAGAAGTAAAGCTGTAGGTGCCGCGCCATACCGCTGTATAATACGTTAAAAATTTCTACTGGAGTTGAAACTACACAGATAAACAATATCCATTGTTAGGGTGTAGAATAGGCCAAATATGGCTTAAGTACATAGAGATGCTTGGAAAACCGTGAACCGTCCTAGAAATTAACAAAAATTAAAGTGCCAATTTAAAAATACAGTAATATATAGTGTTCTATTTGAAAAAAATTGAGAAAATGCTGTTTGAAATAAATTATATTTGCGCTGGTGTAAAAAACACTATGTATAATAAAATTAATATTTGGTGGTTGAGCCGTTTTAGTAAATCGCTTGTCTACATATCTGTGAAATACGAGGTGTGCTCAATTGAAACCCATCTTTGCTTTATAGAAAATTTATTCAACAATTTCATTACAAATAATTACCGTCACAGTTAAGGCACCTATCCCATTGTTTTACTAACCGACGTATACCCTGCTCATAGAATTCTTGTGGCTGCTGATTGAAGTCTTCCACAGCTAGCTGTACCTACTTCTCCGTCAGACTCAAAATGCCGACCTTTTAACGCCTTTTTTAGCGGTTCAAAAATATAGAAATCGCAAGACGATAGATCCGGGCTATAGAGTGGATGCTCTAAAACCCTCCATTTATTTCGTTGACGATTTTCCTTTACCACATTAGCAACATGAGGCCTAGCAATGTCGTGCAGGAAGTTTTCCCGGAAGTTTCCGTCTCATTGCTTGATGAAGCTTGTTCAAAGTTTCATTGTACAGATTTGCATTGACGTTTACTCCAGGTTCCTTAAACTCTATCAACAAGGGTCCTTCATGGTCGAAACAAAATGTTAATATCACCTTGCCTGCTGAATGTTACGGAATGGGACGTTTCAGCGCCGCCGGTTCATCGCCGCCGTTTCACCGCCAGCCAGTTCATCGCCAGTTATAGTAAATAGTTATCGTCGTGTATGTGTTTAATATCTGTAGCGTACCACAGAAAAGTTTTTATTGCTCCATGTACCTTCAGTTTATTTTTCCAGAAAAAGAACTGGGCCTGGCGATGGAACGGCGGCGATGGAACGACGGCGATGAACCGGTGGCGCTGAAACGTCCTAGACCGAGAATGTTATGCTTTAAACTTCTTCGGTGGTGGTGAACTTGAATGTTTCCACTGCATCGACAATAACTTACTGGATGGCTCGTAGTAATGGCACGAAGTTTCTTCACCAGCTACTATTGACAGAAGAAAATCACCATTTTGCCCACAATCTGCGAGGTGTTGTAGAGATGAGCCCATTCCCAAGCATTTTTGTTCATTAGACAAGAGACGAGGAATCCATTGCGAACAAGTTTTGTTGTAACCGAGCAATACTATGAAGAGATCCTACACTTGCGCCAACAATTTCAGAAATGTCTCTAATTGAAATTCGACGATTTTCTCTAATAAGGCCTTCCACACATGCCATGCTGTTTTCTGTTAATGCAGTACACCGTGCACCTGGTCGTGGCTCATCCATAGTCCCCTCTTTTCCATTCTTAAATTTTCGGCACCATTCCTTCACAATTGGGTACGCAATACATGCATTTCCATACACTGCTTGCATTCGCGTATGAATTTGCAATGGCTGCACACCCTCAGTGCATAAAGATTGTAGGACCGCGCGCTAATCAAACTTGGGACGGATTTTCAACAACAAACGCCATTTCAAAATCGAAGTTTTAAAAGTCAGAATCAAATTCAAACGCCAGAAACTTATTAATGTGTTGCTTACAAACAATACTAACATTAACAAACGTCATTTGAATTATTGCATTTGTTTTCAAGACTATGGTGATCAAAGATGGGTTTCAGTTGAACAGGCCTCGTATGTATTCTTAATTAATCGTAGTACTCATGCGCCGAATTAATTTGTTAAACCTTGCGCCGACCAAAATCAAACCCCAGAAGATCGTTGGAAAGATAATTTTAAGCTGAATTCAAAACGGTACAGAGTGTTCGATTTAAAAAATAATACCTAAAGATGCTCCGTTGTATAGAGTCACCCTGTATGTTTAAACATATTTCTACAATGAATGCATTTTTGCACTACATTAAGAAAAGAAAATTTCTAAATAATTTTAATAATGCCAATATTGGACTTCGACGCACTAATTATTAAATGTAATATTAATTATAATCGCCAAGTACCCTGTATTATACCAATTTATGGTCAGAAATAGAAAACATGTTCTGGAACTTAATATACTTCCCCCCTGAAAGTTATGCTCAAGCTAGACCTGTTAGTATTGCTGGTTGCGTCAAGCACATCACTAGGTATGCAAAAACTTTGCAGGATATTCAGCGTAGTCATTCGTAGTGTTTTTATTCTTGAAATTTCACTGTTGATAGTATCCTTATACGGATAACAAATAAAAAAAGAAGAACAATGCGACAAATGTTTACACTTTAGTTACAATTGAATTATTTGGTAGGCCATATTTTCTAATTGAATCAAATATGTCTAAAGCAAAATCTAGTGCTATCTATTTTTTCATATTTTCCAAAATGGCTTTACCAAGAATTTCTCAGATAACAGCTTCTATACACAAGTTTATGAAAATATACTTTATTAGAGCTTTATTAGAGCAAGTTTAAAGATTTAGATTTCACTTTTCTCAAGACAGGCGCAATATTCACCTCAACGTTTTAAGCACGCCCTAATCCAAAATTAGATTTAATTTAGTTCCATTAACTTCAAAAAAATCTAATAAAATGAAATGAAATTACAGTCATCAGTTTATTAAATGGGAAACCTAGACCCAATTACACGAAGCTGATCTACATTTATTTACGTCTCTGAGGGCATATCGATTTTCCGGAGCACGTGCGCATTTTACGTATTTCCTTCATTTCCCTGCCCTTCTGTGTTTCCAATCGTTTCCAACATATTGCACAAACAGAAAAGCACAAAGAGCGATTTCCTGGATAATAATACGAACTGTCGGTCACAATTTTCCAAATGTAAGTACACATTATTGTAAGTGTAAGTGGAAACTGTTCTAGTTTTCCGTTTATTTTTGATTGTCATTGTTTTTGAGGTGTAACCTTTCTATTATGATTCCACCTGTTTCTGATTAATGATCATGATTGTAAGGTTTTCCCAAGCTATTTTTGGTTCGTCAATTTGAAAAGGTAGCTTATGATAATAGTTTTAGTGAGAAATTAATAATTAAAAATACAAATTAAAAGCTACAGCAACAGAAATTCTACAGTTTTCTATTTGAATTTATGGAAATTTAAAATGTTGTATTTGTGATAAAATTATGATATAATTCCTAAGAATAATTTTTATACTTTTAGGTGTTTTTTGTGTTTGGACAAGTCATAGTCAATGCATGAAGGTCATATATCAAACAGTTCTGAATTATTTAGAAACTATCAGATTATTATATTTTTCTGAAATGCAAGAAGAAAATTTGAAAGTTGATATAGTGCGCGGCTGCATTGAACAAGATAAGCTGTTCCGTGCAAGAAATGAAATTCCTTAGACAAAATATCGGAAAACCTTACGGTTTAAACATTTTTTCAATGAATGCCTCCCCCCTCTGGTCAAATTTACATTTATTGTTTTTGTTTCCCCCTTTTCAGTAAAGTAGGATAATGTTTCAAGTCATATATAAGAATCTGCAATATCCTTTGGAGGTGTCTATCTCAAAACACTTCTCATGACAATTTGCAGCAAATAAAATTAGTCAAAACATAATTAAAAAGTAATGTTAAAAAATGATTCCCAAAAATGTAGGTCCCATTTTGCGGTAGTAATACCATAATTGAGACTTTTGTTGTTAATATTTTGGTGAAATTTTTCACAGATAATAAAATTTAAAAAATATTCCAATAACGTTTCAACACCACCATTAAAAATTTGGAATTCCTTTGTAATGGGGTATCTGAATGTGATTAAGACCCATTTACATTCTTCTCCTTCCCATTTTGCTGACTATTTTCATGGACGAAATAAAATTAATTATAATTTTTATGAGAAGTAAGCAAACAATTACGGGTGCCTTCTTATATTCATTATGCCCACATTTTCCTTATAGTATAAAAATTTACAATGGAAGGAACTAAAGCAATGTTTGGAAATTACTTGCAAATATCGAAGTTTGCTTGTAATATTGAAGAGGTGGATGACTAGCATAACGTTATTAACGTATATTTGTTAGTACTTTAATAAACTTTCACTTATCATGCGTATGCCTTCCACACTGTTCTGTTAATTTTCGTACAAAAACTGGGAAAAAGACATGCCTAGATTTGAACGACTATTCCTCCATTATCATTCCCATCTATATCGTGTTAGTGTAACCTATTGTTTACCTCCTTAGATGAATACGAAATTTTCTGTCATGAATTTTTCCATCGGATATTATTGCATGTTGACTCACAGAAATATATTTAGCTTCAGGCCGGCACATATAATAGAGCCTTAACGAAATGCCAAGTTCAAGAAAAATGATATTGGGTCACGTCATGTCCGGACTATGCACAAAAATGAATCGGACGAAGCAACTGCCGGGGGATGTAATGGAGACACCCCTCAATCGATGCCTCAACACCTTCGATATTACCTTACTGGGTCAGTGTTTGTATTATGTTTTTGTGCATGAAAATACTTTACCTATTTTTTTAACTTCTTGAATATCTCAGTTATTGGAATTTAGAAGAATTAATTCTAAAAATGAAAATGTCACTGTCAATTTCTTCCTTTATCTCCGCCATCCTTTACTTCCCCCTCACTTGAGCCCATTTTCCTCTACTTTTTCTGTCTCCTTGTTCAGTAGTCTTCTCTTTCCTTCCTTCCTTTCGCTTCTTCCTCTTCCATATCCCTTGTCGGTTACCTTTTTCCACAATTTCATTCTCTTTTCTTTTCCTCTAAAAATTTCCTTGCTTCGCTTTCTTCACATTCTCTATTCTCCCTCCTTTTCCATAGTCCTCCTTCCATTTCTTTCTATTACTCATTTCTTCTCCGCTTTTCCTCATAGTCCCTTTCCAACCTCTTTTTCCTCTCTTTTACCCAATCTATTTCCATATTTTTTGCTGTTAATTCTCTAATCAGCAACTGGAGGAGCGTGATGCAAGTCCAAAGGAGACCCATCACCTTCAATTAATCCCGAATGTATGAATGGCAACCTCGACACCGTAAGGTAAAAGATGAATTGATAAAAAAAGAAAGAAAGAATTGTCTAATCGTAATATTGAAATAGGTCTTCGTATTCTAATATCATACAATTATTTTTATATTTGAATAACAATTTCATCTCGTATTTTTATTTATTAGCAGTGTTTGAAAACTTGTATCAAAATTGTTACTTCAGTCACCTTTTCGGTATTTTTCATGCAAAATATTGAAATCTAACCTTATTTCTAAAAAATTATAGTATCACCCATGCAAACTACTGTTTTCACGAGATTGATGATACCAGTACGCCAACAATACACATAGCTGCATTACAAATGAAGAATAACTTTTTAAACCATCCTATTCGTTAGCATTCCAATCTTCTTTTCTTTAGATAAGCTGTGCTTCTACTATTGTACTATTAACTATGTACTTCTAGGCGTTGGACATATGGTTGGGGCGGGTATATACGTCCTCACCGGCACAGTGGTCAGAGACATTGCAGGTCCTGGAATCATCATCTCGTTCCTGCTAGCGGGGCTCGCCTCCCTCCTATCAGCTTTATGCTACGCCGAATTTGGTACCAGGGTTCCTAAAGCCGGCTCTGCCTATGTTTACACGTACGTGAGCGTTGGGGAGTTCTGGGCCTTTGTTATAGGCTGGAATATCTTACTCGAGCACATGATAGGTGAACGACTCCTTCCTTATTTTAAGACGTAATTTTAAGTGTGTATACCTTTCAGGCGCGGCTTCCGTGGCAAGAGCATGGAGTGGCTACGTGGATTCCTTATTTGGAGGAATAATCAGCAACACAACCGTGGGAATAACAGGGGAAATGCATGAGCAGCTTTTGGGCCGCTACCCTGATATTTTGGCTTTTGTTGTGTGTATTACCTACGCTCTTTTGCTGGGTATAGGCGTAAAGGGTTCCGCAATGGTGAACAGTCTCCTTACGGTTCTTAATTTGGCCGTTATGGTTTTGGTAATAGTGGTGGGTTTTTATTATGCCGATGAAGCCAATTGGTCTTCTGAAAAAGGGGGGTTTTTGCCGTACGGTTTTGGAGGCGTCATAGCAGGAGCTGCTACGTGTTTTTATGCTTTTGTTGGTTTTGATAGTATAGCCACCTCTGGAGAAGAAGCCAAAAACCCAACGTTTTCAATTCCGGTAGCTACCGTTTTATCTATGGCCATTGTTACTGTTGGTTACATTCTAGTCTGCACAGCCTTAACTCTCCTGGTTCCTTATAGCGAGGTTAATCCTAACGCGGCCCTTCCTGAAGCGTTTGGAGGTATCGGGGTTCATTGGGTTAAATATCTGGTTTCTTTGGGTGCTATATGTGGAATGACCACTACCCTTTTCGGATCACTATTCTCCCTTCCACGCTGTATGTATGCTATGGCAACCGATGGACTCCTTTTCAGCTTCCTAGGAAATGTGAATGCTAAAACTCAAGTTCCCCTTACAAACTTAATAATTTCCGGAGTGTTTAGTGCAATTATTGCCCTTTTGTTCGACTTAGAAAAGCTAGTGGAGTTCATGTCAATTGGAACCCTTTTGGCGTATACCATCGTCAGCGCTTCGGTTATCATCCTAAGGTACAGGCCTACCATCGAGACCGTTTCA
>JABXWE010046467.1:0-23779 GCA_014611495.1 Limonius californicus
GCTTTATTCCTCTCAATCCTCGAGATTCGCTCTATGGAGGTAGAACAGGAAATAGCTACCAGTAGTACAAGATAAAGAGAAACGAAAAAATTAAATACCTGGACGTGTGTTCACTGTATCCCTGGGTGTGTAAATATGGAAAGTTCCCAGTCGGACATCCGAAAGTGTATGTGGGTACTGAAGCGGAGAATTTAATTAAAGACAGTGGAATAGAAAACGTTAACGGTTTAATTAAGTGTACGGTATTACCGCCTAATGATCTTTTACATCCCGTACTTCCTATTAAAATGAACAACAAACTAATGTTTCCTTTGTGTTACGCATGCGCAAATATATTTAATCAGAAAAAATGCACACATTCTGAAGAAGAACGCGCCTTTACGGGAACGTGGGTTTTAGATGAAGTCATTAAAGCGATAGAGCTGGGGTATACAATTATGAATGTGTACGAAATATGGAAATACCAAGTGATTCAGCTGGATAACGAAATCGAGGGGTTATTTACCAAATTCATAAATAAATTCCTGAAAATGAAGCAAGAAGCATCCGGGTGGCCTTCTAACTGTAGAACACCTGAAGACAAAAACCACTACATTGAAAACTATATGGCTAGAGAGGGTGTACAACTCGAATATGAAAACATCACGAAGAATCCTAGTCTACGGTCCTTGGCTAAACTCATGCTGAATAGTTTCTGGGGTAAACTAGCCCAGAGTGAAAATCAGCCAAAAACAAGCATAATCGATCAGCCAAAAGATCTGTACTACTTACTTTGCGATTCTGCTGTAGAAGTCAACAGTGTACAAGAAGTGAATGAATCAGTTGTAGTTGTAAATTGGCAATACAAAGAAGAAGCGGCAACTTCGTCACCAATTATAAATGTAGCAGTTGCTGCGTATGTCACCACGCAGGCTCGCCTAAAACTGTTCAGTTATCTAGAACAACTGCAAGATCGCGTTCTTTATTACGATACAGGTATGATACTTTCTCCTATTCGGTCGCACATATTTAAGACGCTTTTGTTGTTACAGATTCCGTAATATTTATATCCAAAGGAAACGAAAAACATGAACCGCTTACAGGTAGCTTTCTCGGCGAGCTTACAGACGAACTTGAGGGGTACGGAGCAGGTAGTTATATTACCGAATTTGTGAGTACCGGTCCGAAGAGTTACGGGTATCACGTTTACTCTCCGGAAACAGGAAAAACGTATAAAAACTGTAAGGTGAAAGGATTCACACTCAACTATGAGGGAGGCTTGCTGATTAATTTGGAGTCGATGCGAGAAATCATTCTCAGAAAAACAGAAGACAACAATAAAGGAATACTTACAACATCCCGCAACATCCGTCGAACCAAAGATTATGAGGTTGTATCCATAACTGAGACGAAAATATTTAAGCTTACGGGGGAAAAACGAAAATTTCTAGAAGATTATACTTCTCTCCCATATGGACATAAAAAGCTACAACGCATTTTATAATTTATAATTTTATAATTTTAATTAAAAGAAAACACATTGTTAAAAGCAGCATTGAGATAAATAGGTTAATGAAGTGGTGTGTGGTTTTTAAATAAAGCAAAATTATTTCAGTTGTACGTGTTTTTATTATTATACCTATGATGATATTTTCCAACACCCCATAAACTACTTCCTGTTCCCACGCCCCCATAAATTTTCCCACGCCCATAAATTACTTCCTGTTCCCACGCCCCCACTTCCGGTTCCCACGCTCCCATAAATTTTCCCACGCTCATAAATTACTTCCTGTTCCCACGCCCCCACTTCCGGTTCCCACGCCCCCATAAATTTTCCCACGCCCATAAATTACTTCCTGTTCCCACGCCCCCACTTCCGGTTCCCACGCTCCCATAAATTTTCCCACGCTCATAAATTACTTCCTGTTCCCACGCCCCCACTTCCGGTTCCCACGCTCCCATAAATTTTCCCACGCTCAGGTGGCATAGTACCTACTCTCGTCCGTTGAAAAACTCGACGCTTCGCGTCTCGTTTTTCAAACTTGAACTCGTGCGTTAAGAGAAGGCCTTATGAAACTAGTTCTTTAATATACTATTTTGACACGATTGCATTTTCATTCATAATATATTTTGAATTGTTTGAACTCTATGTCTCATAACAATTGTTACGTGAAGTACCAATTATTTTATATCACTATTTAGCTGGTGAGGAGATCTATCAAATCAGCAGAATCAGAAACTCATAGAAATAAAATTAAGGCGAGGAAGTGCCTTCTAAAAAACAAAATTGACATGTTTCAGGGATTTAACAACAAAAATTAAATAACAAAATTATTAATTTTGTGCGGAACTTTATCAACAAGCTGATACAGGTAAGAATATCTGATGTACTCGATAATCCAAGTGAAGGGTTTCTTCACCCTTTGTAGATAGTAGGTTACAGCCTTTTTTGTGTAGTTTAAATTCACGATCCACACTCTTTATTGACCTACTTTTTGGGGAAAAAATACCCCAGAAATATCTATATATAAAAGCCATTACCAAGTCTAAATTTTAAATAATTCATTTCATTGAATAGCACAGTATATGTCGTTCCGCGTTCCTTTAGGAGCCGTTACTTTTTAGTGTAGAGACCACGAGATGAATTCTTATCATTTCAGCGAAATCTCGATGCATTGGCTTTTACTGGAGTCATCTTTCGTATCTATTGTTGTTGTCAATTTACATTCAAATGGCATCGATATTCGCCTCCGCTCGCCATGTGTTCATTCGCTCGGCGGCGAATGTCTATTTTTTCCTAAACTTTCATTTAATTAACTTTTATTCTCTGCGGAGTTTGGTTTAATTAAATTGAAAGTGGGGGAAGTCGTGCGCTACGACAGGGGTTGCAGGACAAATCGTATTAATCAAGAGTGGTTGGTGATAAATGAATTGGACTAGACCTGCACGACTTTGCGTTTACCCCATGGTCGTTTTCTTCGAGAGTTTTATGGTTTTGTTTACTTCTGCCAGCCAAATGACCCCGTTTCATTACCCTTATGTCTTTAGTCTATGATATAAATTAACTAAATTTTGGTTTAAGTGGACCTACAGGGTGTTTCTTTGGAAGTGTTTTGTGTTAGAGGTTAGTGGGTTAAACTTCTGCGCTGAAGGTGCTGGGTTCAATTTCCAGTACCGGAACATTGGATTTTTAACGGCCGTCCTCCCTCACAAGATAATTGCAAACCAGAGAGGTATTTTGTCTAGTAAATCTTCTCCGGGATAGAGGTATTTACACTTCCCGTGGTTCGGAAATCACGTTAACCGGTAGGTCCTCTATGTCTGTGGTACATTAAATCACGCAACACAGGCAAAGAATCAAAGCACTTAAACAGAAAAAGACAGGGTGTCTCCTGCAATGCAACGTTTGTAAGACATTCTGGAATTAATTTTGTTGATTGACCTAGCACTTCGCCACATCTAAATACTGTATAGGACTGTCAAATAATATTTACATTTAACTTTGCTGTTTAATTCTTAATAATAACAGCATTTTATGCGTTATGGTTATATTGAATGATATTGAAATTGCAACACCCTTCTTCTTCTTCGAGTGCTTTATCTCTTACGAGATGTAGCGATATTCTCTACCATACCTGCGTTACGCGTTTAAAGTACCACGGACATAGAGGACCTACAGCTTAACGTGGGCTGCAAACCACGGGAAGTGTAAACACTTCTACTGCAGGGAAGAATTACTAGGCAGATAACCTCGTTGGTTTGCCATTGCCTTGCGAAGGAAAATGGCCGTTAAAAATCCGATGTTCCGGTACTGGAAATTGAACCCAGGACCTTCGGCGTAGAAGTCTAACGCGTTAACCTCTAGCCACTAACACTCTGCAACACCCAATAAACCTCAATATATTTCAATAATTTGTAAGTGATCATATGGCGACATGTTTATGTGTATTGTGATTGAGCGAGATCTAGAACGCGGTTTTCCAAGTATATTTTTGCAGTTAGGCCACATTTTGTCGATTGGACACCCTAACTGTACCCACATTTTGCCTATTTGGGGTAGTTCCAACCCCAGTAGTGATTCTTAACGTGTCACACATCGCCGTGGCACGGGACCTATGTCTCAAAATTCCACGATAATTGAAAAAGCCTGTAGCGCGCAAATTCCATAGCGAGTCATATGTTAATGCACTCCCTTATTCTTATAGGCGTGCTTCGAACGAGATGGTTGCTGCTTTCCTGTGGTATGGTCTCCTAAGCAATCTGAAATTCTTTTCAGAAGTACTGTAGATTCATCCTGGGCACAGGTAATTGGCCCAGCTCCGCCTATAATATCCCATATAGTGTTATGTTCGTTTGAGTTTTGCCGCTTAGACTTTGAAAGTTCCCATCTGTACTGTTTGACGTACTTGTGTAGTCTGAAAATGCCGACAAAAGGCAGTTCTTGGAACTGTTCGCTTGCAGATTCGCCGGAAGGCACAAGATTGAAGATTGTTCTAGAACAATTTCGCTGGGTGGGAGTGTTAGCGGCAGGGGGAACGCTAGCTTCTGGGAGTGAACGCACGTGATCGGGTTGTTAGTTGCTCTCTTCTGCTAAATAAAGTTATCGTTTTGTTTTCTGCCAAGAGAAATCTTCGACTTGTGTCGGATTAAAAATATTAGCCAAGTGTCAGAATTGTTCTATCGACTTGTGTCGGAATAGAAGCTTTCAACCTCGTGACAGTCTCCTATGAGCCGTTGTAAGTGATCGTCCTGTGCAGTGGCGAAGTTCCCGTCTTTCTTCTTTTCGTCAGAGAAAGTCCTGGCCCATAACGTCGTTACCTGGGACTAGAGCTGGCAACCGGATTCGGATATCCGGATTTTTTTTATGCGAAGATCCGGATTTTGTGAAAGCTAAAAATCCGGTATTCGGATTTATCCGGATTTCGGATTTTAGGTTTAGATCCGGATTTCGGATTTCTCGCACAGATTCGGATTTCTCACGGAGATCCGGATTTCGGATTTCTCACGGAGATCCGGATTTCGGATTTCTTACAGAGATCCGGATTTCGGATTTTTTAAAAATCAATTTGGAATTAGGATTTCTTATGTCGATTCGGATTTCGGATTATCTATACGAATTCAAATTTTGAATATTGTTTCTATGCAGATATCGGATTTTAGAATATCCGAAGAATATTGTATTTCATACTTTTTAAGGAATGCAACATCTTAACTCCGCGAATTCGTATTTTAAAATTCGTATCTTTAAAATGCAGTTTTAGAATACTCAGATAGTCAGATTATATGATGGTATGAATTTGAATTTTGCATGTCGATTAGAGCTATTACTTTTTAAAAATTAAATTTTATTTTAATTTTTAAAGTTAAGTTTTTATTTAAATACGGTTTGCTGGTTACCAAAAAGAGCTTGATTTAGCTACTTAAATTGTGTATCATCCAAATCAGTCTTATAACGTTATCCTACTAAAAAGACTACACTCACCAATTTTAATTTGTGGCGATAAGTGCATATACTTTAATTGCTAGTGCTGTCAAACGATTCCGAGTCTAGAATCGGAATCGCTTCTTTAGCTTTAAGAATCGGTTCTGCAGCGTCATTAAAACCGATTCTCGAGTCTAGAATCGAAATCCGATTCTAGAATCGAGAATCGAAATCCGATTCTAGAATCGAGAATCGAAATCCGATTCTAGAACCGAGAATCGAAATCCGATTCTAGAATTGAGAATCGAAATCCGATTCTAGAATGGAGAATTAAATTTATTTTCGATTCTAAGAATTGAAAATTGATTTCCTAATCTAAAATCTACGATTCGTTTAGTTTTTCAAGAATCTGTTTTCTACTCTAAAATCGTCAACAAAGATTCGTTTTCGGGTTGAAGGATCGCATAAACAAAGACAAAATATTTCGGAGTACTGATAATAATCTTTCGCATCCTTCTTACTAAGGTAATCTTAAGCTTCCTATTTAAATAGCGGTTTTAAATGCACAGTTCCCCATGTGCGCAAACATTATCTACTTATTGTAACCACCTGTTAATACCATTTTGCTGTTTAACTATGCTGTGTAATACTGTTTCTGTTTATAAGTAGTTTTTTTGTTTATTTTATAGTTATAATTAGTATTTTAAAATAATTGAAAGAATGAAACTTATAACTAATAAGTTCTCTTATAAATTTTTAATGTTTTATGTGTACTTTTATTAATATTTCCGTCGTACCCATCACTATTTAGTAGAAGGGGGTAATAGCCTCGTTTGCCAGGAGCTTTGTACACCCATTTTTTTCTGTCTTAAAATTATACGTTTTATAGATTTTGCGCCGACGCGACTATAAATAACGAATACATCCAGATAATATATTTATAACAGATTTATCGATAATTTTGAATAATTAAGTTTAAAATGAGGAACTTAAACATAGGCAGCGATTTTCCTGGAATACGCATATACCTAAAATTTTTATTTGAATTAACTGAATATTCATACAAATTCTACATGCCAGACTGTATTTATGTAAATTTACTTAAATGTTTAATTTAATTTAATAAATACACGCACGCAGATAAATTCAGAAAACGGATGTTTGCTTAAATCCGAAAATCGGATTTTAAAAAAATCCGGATAGCGGATTATTTAGGGTAAATCCGGATATCGAATTTTTCGGATATATCCGGATATCGGATTCTTCGGATAAATCCGGATAGCGGATTTTCCGGATGAATCCGGATAGTGAACTTATCGGATACGGATTTGCAAGACGGATTTTATCCGGATAGTAAAAATCCGGCGGATTCCGGATTATTCGGATACCGGATAATTTAAAATCCGAAATCCGGATTTTAAAATGTAGTGGATTTGACAGCACTACCTGGGACTCCATCTCGACAGGCGCTTAGCCTGGAAAACTCACATTAACAAAAAACGCAAAGCAATGGATATCAAAATAAAGAAAATATACTGGCTTATTGGAAGAAAGTCTCCATTAACGCTTGAGATTAAAATCTTGTTATATAAGAGTATAATCCGCCCAATCTGGGCATATGGATGCCAACTGTGGGGATGTGCCAGTAATTCCAATCTCGATATCATTCAACGTTTTCAGTCGAAACCCTCTGTCAAATCCTTGTGTCAAATCGTATCCTTCATACTGACCTAAACATCCCATATGTAAGAGATGTCATCAAACAATACGCTGTTAAACACCATAATTCCTTCCAAAGTTATCCAAATAATATTATGGAACCACTGACAGCAGATCCACAAACTAGGCAACTTCAGATGACATGGCCAATGGATCTGACAAATTAAAAATGGAAGGACACGGATTGGAGCCCCATCCAATAAAGGCATAAGCCAATTTACTGTACTTATGTAATATCAGCTCATATCTCATATCATGTAATATATTCCGATTGCTAGTGAAGCTATTAAAAAAAATTAAAAACCTATTGTTTGTTTAATTTTTAATATAAAATCAGCACGCTCTACTGACTTGCCAATATCACTATATGAGAGTTTGACTGTATTTTAAAACACACACAGTCACACAGTCACAAATTGTACTACTCCTTTGAGTAACCCCAATAATAAGTAAAACGCCTTACCATTACGTAGCAAATAACAGTAAATTTCAAGTAGTATAATTTATGCTTTCGGGACTTTGTCAGTTTTGGAAACAGCTCTGCTTTTAATTAAGCGTAGAAAATATTGACTTGAGTAAAATTGGGTCAATTATGAGTTTTGAAGCGGATGCAGCACTGCTCTTAAGAGTGGTTTTCCTCCAGAAATGTTTCAGAAAGTTTTTAATTAAAGTGAGTAAAGCTCCGTTTTCTTCTTTGCAGCCGTTACTGTTGATTTTGCAAATGAATTTTGCATTTAGAATTTAGTATTTGGAGAAGCCTGATTAAGGAATGCTTGAAAAAGTCGTCAATTGTCTGTTATGAAAAACAGCGCAATTACTTGTTAACGTCTGAAAAGTTTCGCTGCTAAAACCTAAGAATTTTCTGGAAACTTCGCCCTTCGTTGACTCTGAAGCAAACAAGTCTAAAGTGCTTAAAAATTTACACTCCACGGGCCCATCAAGTAAACAACAACAATCTGTTTTAAAGGTTACACCAAGCTATTAGCATTTAAGGCAACCCCTGCGATCAATATTTGATTCTTACTTCTCTCCACAGCGCACTATGTATATTTGCGATTAATAATAGATTCTACCTTTTGCAGGATGTGAACCCAAACATTGAGTCACTTATTAGGGTTGCTAAATAAAAGATTCATGCTCAGTATTTGAGCCTAAACGCGGAGTTTCTGTGTTATATATAGCTGTTTAAATATGGAAGTTAGTTTCTACAAATTTTAAATTCATTTTTGGTGGCTTTGAAGGGGCAGTTATTTAAATTGCGACCATTTTATGTTACTTTAATACTTGTTTGTTCAAACACGAGTTTGAAGATCCGCGTAACACTTGACATTTACTTAATAGCCTTAAAAGGGCAAAGTATTACGATTTAAGAGTACAGAAGCAATCACTTTTCTTATATTGCCACAGTATATTAGGGAGCATTAATATATTGAGAATATGTGATCGCGTTGTTTTGAGGGAATAGCAATCTTCTAACTTTTGGCGTTAAGGGTTAGACTGTATGTTACAAGGGTGTTTAAGATGATACATGACAGCGTGGACCTACAGATTAGCGAAACTTCAGTCTTCTTCGCCTTTGGAAAAATTTACTAGAACATCTCAGATATTTAAAATAAAGCCTTTATGAGCTAACTCTCAAATAGGGTTCTAGCAGTACAGGCAACTCAATCAACATATGAGTAACGTTGGTGGTTGTCTGTATGCCCTTCGACAGAGCGATTTTTTATGATTCTATACCGAGCTGTCCTTACGACGATCTAACAGATACTTGCAGATATAGTTCTTACGATGAGCTTTTTCAGTTTCGGATTAGCGCTTTATTTGCATACCACAAACTGAACGCGTTTCTCTCTTTGCTAGTTGCTCGCAGATTCATATTTCTGACAAAGACGTATGTCGTAGTGACATCTGCGAAGGAAACAACACCAACACTGTACGTGAGACGTATTCTGTCGGCTGACACGTTTAGTAGAAAGTAACAGAGATACTTGAAGGATGTTGCACTTTGGCATCCACAGGTCACTACTTAAATCTGTTTCCAGCAGTAATTAAAATTTTTTGGAGGTTTATATGTCAATATTTTCTTCTTCAAAGTTGCCTTGTTTTTTATTGCTGAAATTTATTTTATACACTTTGAGAGCCTTTGGCTTTGCTGGGAAATAGTTATGTAGTTATCCCGGTTTGTTTAGGTTTAGGTAAATTGGTATTAAGAGGTTGAAGATAAGTTAATAGCATTTTTGTTATATAGCCATTAAACGGTAATTACTGTTACTGGAATGTATTCTTGAAAACACGATTGTACTGAGCCAGTTCAACATTGGATGTTAGTTGGTGTTTAGCTATAGTAAAAAAAAGCGCTGTTAGAAATGTCCGGAAATTTTTGAATGCGCAGTGTCAACAGTTTGTGTTAAATCTATTCGATTATTTTACGTGCGAAAAAGACCATTTTGGCCCATTACGCGACGTTGTAGCGGTTCGGGAACGAGTTGCAAATGCATTAAAAGTAAGTTTACCCACCATACGAAAAATAGTGCAGCAAAGGAAAGACAACCTGCCATTAATAAAAAAAAAGTGCACAGCTCCAGAAAAAAGTTAAAAAATGAAGATATGCCCGAAACATTAAGAATGACAGTTAGAGATGTAGTGTATAGAATGTACGTTGAAAAAAGTCATTGTATATTTTACTTATACTGTTTACGCCTGTTTTACCATTTACCATTTTCAAGAATACATTCCAGTAACTGTAATTACCTTTTAATGGCTGTATAACAAAAATGCTATTAACTTATCTTCAACCTCTTAATACCAATTTCCACAAACGAAAACAAACCGGGATATCTACAGAACTATTTCCCAGTAAATACAAAGATTCCCAAAATGTATAAAGGCGACCGGGTGGCGCAGTGGGCGAGAGTT
The DNA here is from genome assembly GCA_014611495.1 of Limonius californicus. Taxonomy (NCBI): domain Eukaryota; kingdom Metazoa; phylum Arthropoda; class Insecta; order Coleoptera; family Elateridae; genus Limonius; species Limonius californicus. The sequence continues at coordinate 10,037 of JABXWE010046467.1, forward strand.
CGCTTCGCAACCGGTTGACCCGAGTTCGACTCCCGTTGTGGCCCGAATTTTAATTAATTCTGGAGCGGGAGTGACTCGGTAGCATAGTTGGGGGGGTTTTACAAGGGTGGGGCATGTTAGACTCGTGCATAGCGCTACGTGCGCTGATCCGAGGTAAGCGGGGTGGGATGAGAATCGTGGAGTTGCTATGGCAACTCCACGATTCTTTAAAAAAAAGAAAAAAAAAAGAAAGTGTATGAAATAAATTTCAGCAATAAACAACATTGTAAATAAAAACTCTTAGGTAACTTTAGAAAATAAAGTATTGCCATATAAGCCTCCAAAACATTTTAAATACTTCTGGAAACAGATTTACGAGTAGTTAGTGACGTTTGGATGCATAGCGCGACATTTTTCAAGTATCTCTGTTTCTTTCTACTAAACGTGTCAGTCAACAGAATATGTCATACGTAAAGTGTTGGTGTTGTTTCGTTCCCAGATGTCACTACGACATACGTCTTTGTCGAAAATATGAATCCGCGAGCAACTAACAAAGATAGAAATGCGTTCAATTTGTGGTGTGCAAATAAAGCGCTAATCCGAAACTGAAAAATGCTCATCGTAAGAACTTATAGTCCCTCAAAAACAAATAACAAATATATCAACTTTTCGCATTGTGTGGTACTTTTTGGTAACATAATAATGAAAAGAGCGAGACAAAACAACAAAATAATAAAATCAGATATTTTAAGGAGAAAATTTAAAATATATTTAAATTGCTTAAATTCGACCCATAGTTGAATAACGATAAAATCTTTTAGGTATTATTTATACATTCGAGATATCGTTCAGCTTTCCTACAACAAACAGAACCGAGAGAGAATTAGATAAATAAAATTACTCTTTGTAAACATTTTAACACGAGTACCAAACAGGGATTTCCATTTCAGGTAGAATGTAAGAGTTCAACATAGGAAATACAAAATGTTTTTATTCCCTTGCTTGATAAACACCGTTGGTAAACTTTGGTATTTGTAGTAAATGGAAATATTTAATTTTTTGTTTATTACCTGATAGCAATTATTTTTAAAATATAATACATATAACGTTTTAGTAATGCTAAAGCATATTTTGCTTTAATATCAACTTGGAAAAACATATTAGCATTATAGCCAAGCGGTAAAGCAACTGCCTCCTACGCGGACTAATCCGTGTTTCAGTCCTGAATTCTTCTAGAATTGTAGAAGTTTCGCTTTATTAAAGTAGTGTTTCAAAATTGTACGGCATTATTCGATCGATGTGGTGGCTAGGTGAAAATAAGTAAACATAAAGGTTCGTAGAAACATACAGTGCTTTCGTAAAGTAGTGGATAAATTCGATAAAACATTTTAGAAGGGTTTTCACAGAAAATCCTCGGACACGTTAACCTTATTTTTTATGAGTGCATCTTTCCTGATAATTGTCATTTTTCGATCGTCTTTTGTTTTCGCACTATGACGTCATCGACAATTTTTTTAAATGGCATCCCGTACTTTTGTTCACGAATTTGGATACAGCACGTTTTTCTGCGTAGGATATTGTCAAAAACGTATGACCTTGACCTTCAGTTAATTTAACCATTTTTTACAAAATGACAAAGTTACTACTCAATAAGCGCTTGAAATACACTACTTTTGACAAACAAAAGATAAGAAATGCATTCTTTCAAAAAATAACTCCAAATAACTGTCAAAACCGTCCTTTTTAAAATTATTACTGGTCTACTCTAATCACTTTACCATATATTTTTGAAACTTTGGGACTGATTATTTCGAAAATTTTCCTCTTCAAGGTCATATGTTTTTGACAATATCGTACGCAAAAAAATGTGCTGTATCCAAATTCGTGAACAAAAGTACGGGATGCCATTTAAAAAAATTGTCGATGACGTCATAGTGCGAAAACAAAAGACAATCGAAAAATGACAATTATCAGGAAAGATGCACTCATAAAAAATAAGATTGACGTGACCGAGGATTTTCTGTGAAAACCATTCTAAAATGTTTTATCGAATTTATCCACTACTTTACGAAAGCACTGTATGTTTCAAACTTATTTATTCCGGAGATAGTGCAGTTCATTTTTAACAGTAAAACATTCAAACTGGCCTCGTTTTGCAGAATGCATTATGTCAGTAAGGCCAATCTACGTTCTCTGCACATCTTCCGATATTAGGATTATTCATGATAGATGTTGCAATTCCTCAGTTGTTCTTGCAGGCCAATGAGCATATATTAAATAAACGACTTCATCCAACCCCACAGAAGATAGTGTAAAGGTACTAGATCGGGTGATCGTGTTGACCGTTGTACGGGTTCATTCCGACCAATGCATTAGTTATCTCTAAGAACCACGGCTACTTGATTAACATCACAATTTCAAAAATGTGTCTTCGCCCTCTAATATCTCGGTAATAAATAAATAAATAAATATGAAACATACATTTATGTAAACTTTGGTTTAGAATTTTAAAATAGTTCCGTGCAATTTTAAAGCACCCTGTGTAGAGATATTACTTCAATACGTCGAGACAATGCCCTAATTGGTTTCAATAACATTAAATACTACTACTTACGTCTCATTTGACTCAAGCAATGTCAGGATTTTTAGGCTCTAAGGTAGCCCTTGTTCAAGGATATAGAAAATAATTTTACACTGTACATACAATGCGATTGAAGAAAGTAAAGTAGATAATACAGTGACCATCATCTTGAAGTAGACACTGTTGCAGAAATTGCGCTCTAGTACCAAGAATTATACGTAAATTTTTTGAACAGTTGATCTTACATCAATAAAAGCTAACATAAATTAAACTTTTAGTTAATAAAGAAGAAACACTAGATGAAGTACACTATTACAACTACAATCAGAAATATTCAATGTATTGTAACATTAGTAAAAGGTAAGATTTATAATTGGAAACGAAAATCGCCAAATATATTGGTGGTTTTACCTGTTTTTCGGTTTTTAATTCAATTGCACGTACCAGTTATCTTATATATGTATGTAATTCCTAGCTAATTCTAATATTTATCATGAAATTCTTTATCCTTTTTTTACTATAATGAACATTTAACTACGACAGCTGTAAAATTTCAACTCCAAACAAGGCATGCAGGGTAAAGCAACTCCAACTTCAAGACGCTTTCCAAGGTTAACAAATAGGAGTGTCAACTATAACACGCATTTCAAAACGAATAAACAGCATTGCCAACTTTAAGACAAGGTTAACAAACAGCAATTCCAACTATAAGATACTTCCCAAAATTTAAAAACCGCAATGCCAACTTTCAGACACCTCTAAGGTTAACAAACAGCAACGCCAACTATAAGATGCCTCGTAAGGTTTTACAAACAGCAATGGCAACTTTAAGACGTTTGCCAATGTTAACAAATAACAATGACATCTCTCAAGGTTTTACAAATATCCATGGCAACTTTCAGACGTCTCTCAAGGCTAACAGACAGTAATGTCAACTTTAAGACGCGTCCCAAGATTAACAAACAGTAATACCAACTTTAAGACGCTTTCCAATGTTAACAGACAGCTATGCAAACTTTAAGACGTCTCCCAAGGTTTGATAAGCAGCAATGGCAACTTTAAGACACCACCCGAGGTTAACAAACAGCAACTCCAACTGTAAGACGTTTCTCAATGTTAACAAATAACAATGACATCTCTCAAGGTTTTATAAATATCCATGGCAACTTTAAGACGTCTGTCAAGGCTAACAGACAGCAATGTCAACTTTAAGACGCGTCCCAAGATTAACAAACAGTAATACCAACTTTAAGACGCTTTCCAATGTTAACAGACAGCTATGCAAACTTTAAGACGTCTCCCAAGGTTTGATAAGCAGCAATGGCAACTTTAAGACACCACCCGAGGTTAACAAACAGCAACGACAACTGTAAGACGTCTCTCAATGTTAACACATAACAATGACATCTCTCAAGGTTTTACAAATATCCATGGCAACTTTAAGACGTCTCTCAAGGCTAACAGACAGCAATGTCAACTTTAAGACGCGTCTCAAGATTAACAAACAGTAATACCAACTTTAAGGCGCTTTCCAATGTTAACAGACAGCTATGCAAACTTTAAGACGTCTCCCAAGGTTTGATAAGCAGCAATGGCAACTTTAAGACACCACCCGAGGTTAACAAACAGCAACGCCAACTGTAAGACGTCTCTCAATGTTAACAAATAACAATGACATCTCTCAAGGTTTTACAAATATCCATGGCAACTTTAAGACGTCTCTCAAGGCTAACAGACAGCAATGTCAACTTTAAGACGCGTCCCAAGATTAACAAACAGTAATACCAACTTTAAGACGCTTTCCAATGTTAACAGACAGCTATGCAAACTTTAAGACGTCTCCCAAGGTTTGATAAGCAGCAATGGCAACTTGAAGACACCACCCGAGGTTAACAAACAGCAACGCCAACTGTAAGACGTCTCTCAATGTTAACAAATAACAATGACATCTCTCAAGGTTTTACAAATATCCATGGCAACTTTAAGACGTCTCTCAAGGCTAACAGACAGCAATGTCAACTTTAAGACGCGTCCCATGATTAACAAACAGTAATACCAACTTTAAGACACTTTCCAATGTTAACAGACAGCTATCCCAACTTTAAGACGTTTCCCAAGGTTTGATAAGCAGCAATAGCAACTTTAAGACACCACCCAAGGTTAACAAACAGCAACGCCAACTGTAAGACGTCTCTCAATGTTAACAAACAACATCTCTCAAGGTTTTACAAATATCCATGGCAACTTTAAGACGTCTCTGAAGGCTAACAGACAGCAATGCTTTAAGGCACTTTCCAATGTTAACAGACAGCTATGCCAGCTTTAAGACATCTCCCGAGGTTTGACGAACAGCAATGGCAGCTTTAAAACGTCTACCGATGTGAACTGGCAGCAATGCGAACTTAGAGATGCCTTCTAATATTAACAAACAGTAATGCCAACCTTAAGACACCTTCCAATGTTAACAAACAGCAACTCCAACTTTAAAACGCATCCCAAGGTTAACAAACAGCAACACCAACTTTAAGACACATCCCAAAGTTAACAAACAGCAACGCCAACTTTAAAACGCCTCCCAAGGTTAACAAACAGCAACGCCAACTTTAAAACACCTTCCAATGTTAATAAACAGCAATTACAATGTTAAGGCGTCTCCCAATGTTAATATGTAGCGATGTCAACTTCAAGACGCCTCCCAAGGTTAACAAACAGCCACACCAACTTTAAAACGCATCCCAAGGTTAACAAACAGCAACACCAACTTTAAGACACATCCCAAAGTTAACAAACAGCAACGCCAACTTTAAAACGCCTCCCAAGGTTAACAAACAGCAACGCCAACTTTAAAACGTCTCTCAAGGTTAAAAAATAGCAATGCCAACTTGCAATGTTAACAAACAGCAATGATACCCCCCAAAGTTTTCAAACAGCATTGACAACGTTAAGGCGTCTCCCATGTAGCATTGTAAACTTCAAGATGCCTCCCAAGCGTAACAAACAGCAATGCCAACTGTAAGACTCTTTCCAATATTAGCAAACAGCAATAACAGTTTTAAGACGCCTCCCATAATATTCTGTATTTTATTTACTCGCTGCGTACCTTAAATACAGTAGATGTGAAAACTGTAGAGCTTACCTAATTTATACCCGAGAACACCCATTATTTAAATTATTTCCACAACTAGAAGAAGTAACTAAGTTGTAATCTCAGGACCATGCTGTATTGTGAAAATATATAGTAAATACGGGATAGCATTTTCGGTCCTATATGGTATAACTTTAGAGAAAGGTTGATTATTTTGAAAAACACCTAAAATACGTCTACTGAAACTATTCAGGTAAAAATCTTATGCCGGAAGTTACACCAACTGCTTGTTTGATTTACTTTCCCAGTATATTAAGAAACAAGTTCCATTTTGAGTTAATATTTATTCAAAATCGGCCTGCTTATCTCCTAACTGAAAGTGATCAATCTCGAAAGTTTTAATAAGCTATTGTTAATTGTTTGAAACTTTTGCGCAGCGAAATCACGTCTAATTGTATATTCAGTTGAAATAAAAGCCGCACTTGACAAAGATCTATTTTAGGGTACCTCCCGAGAATTCAAGTTGTTCACCTGAAGACGTTTCAAATATTGATTGGCACTACACTTCCATATTTACAGCCGCCAGAAACATCTTAACATTACGAAGCTCACGTCAGGCTTTGCTGGCTTTTCTTTATTTGTAGCGAAACTAATCTCTTGGAACTTATCAATCAACTTGAAATGTGTACGTAGAAATTATATTTCAAATTAATCCACGCGCATGAATTATTTTTCCCATTTGTTCAAATATTTTCAGCTAGGTGTAGCATGAAAAATGCAAACAAAAAAATTTGATAAAGGGTGCCTACGAAAAATGTTGTTGTTGCTGTATACAATCAAAAATAGTTATTTTTGATTCTAGATTGCAAAATGCCTCTTCTGCATTCAGGAATGAAAGTTATTCTGCAAGCTTAGCGAGCAAAAATATGCATTCGAGAATTCAGAAGCATTTCGCAGTCAAGTAACAAACAACGTTTTTTCGAAAACTACAGAGTTTCTGAATAATAAATAGGGAAAATTAAGATACCTTATTACTATGACACTTTTCAGTAGCGTACATGACGGAAATCTAATTTAGTGTGCTGTCATCTGCCAAGCAGAGGGTTAAGTGAGCAACTATTATACAGGTTGTCCCATGATGTGAGGTCACTACTTCCCCTACGGGTAGGAGAAGTAAATAGAAATCGAAAATAAAGAGTGGTCATTTTCTCTAAGTCGGCTGGTAAAGAAGTTATAGCCTGTTTTTGTTAAATACTGAAACAGCCGAAACAATAAATGATATTAAGTGGTATTTGATACAAACTGTCTTACGTTACGATGGAAATGATATTATATACTTGTATGCCAAACAGTAAAGCACTTTAAAGTTGATTTCTCTGCTTGCGCTTATTAACAGTGTTGATAATGTTTACTTTTTCTACGCGACAGTACGCCGATTCAATTACATGTTCGATTTTTGTGATGGAAACTCAGTAGCAGCTGCTCGAGAATATGGGTTGAGATTTCCAAATCGACGACTACCAGACCTACGAGTTTTTCAACGAGTACCCAACCACCTACGTGAACACGGAACTTTTCATACATACTGCGAGAAATTGATAATAATCTCAGCACCTCTGCACAAGTTAATGTACCACGAATGCGAGTTTGGAGAACTTTAAAACGTCATGGTTTATATCCTATTCATATCCAGCCCGTTGAAGCCCTTTTAGCTACAGATTTCGCTAGTCATCTGCCGCTGGATCACACAAAATCGAAACCTACGTAATAGAATTTTATTCAGGGATGAGGCAACATTTGCAAGAAATGGATTAATGAACAGAAAGAATAGCCACTTTTGGAATTTGGAGAATCCACACGAAATCACACTGTAAAAATTATCAACGTAGGTTTTCGGTGAATATTTGGTGTGGAATTATTGATAACGTGTTCATTAGTTCATTCGTTTATAAGAATTATTTAACCGGCGACAGATATTTAAATTTTCTAGAAGATCATTCGGGAGGGTTGTTAGATGATGTCCCTCTGGCAGTCAGACATGACATGTTGTACCAGCACGACGGTGCCCCTGCGCACATTACGTTACGTGTAAGACAATTTTTGAATCAACGGTTTGAAGGACTTGTACAGTGGACCTAACATAGCTTTGCCGGTGGGTCAATGAATGGCAAAACGGTAGTAGGGATTAGTTTCGAGCTGTTAAGATCGCTAGTACAGTTAAAGAAAAAGTCTTATGTCTATGCTTATAATTTAGTTATACGCTTATTTTCTGCTTATTTTGTAATTATAAATAAATAAAGATTAGTGTTTATTCACTTACTGCTGTATTCAAACAACTCTAATATAAATCATAATTATTACAAAAACACCACTGTTCTATTGCAAGCTAACTTCTAAACTTCTGTTGCTAAGTGTACACGGCTCGTGACGCATACAGTCTGTCACTTTCTTCCACCCACCTTCTCTGTCCATCATCGTGCGCGATGGCCGGCAAAGCTATGTTAGGTCCACTGTAATTGGTAGAGGAAAACAGAACCCCTGGCCCCCAAAATCTCCGGACTTAACTTGTTTAGATTATTATTTATGGGGTCATATGAAAGATATATACCAAACACCATCAGAAACTGTTGAATATCTTAGGAGATTCCAGAATCTCTAAAACCATTTAAGGTAGCCAATGCAGCTCGATTTTTAAACGCCTATCTGGGGTACTTCCAACTCCCATAATTCGTGAGATCAATAAAAGCCAAGTCAAAGACACCCTTGGAATTTTAGTCTGGTTAAATTAATCTGTAATTATGAAGATGTAAACATTATAAATATTTTTAACTGTTATACATTAATAATTGGTAGTTTACATTTCAAATTTTATTAGGTTGTTTATTTAATTAATTAATAGAAATTTAAAATTAAACCTTTATTTTATCATTGTTTGTCTATACCTTTAGTTAGCTATATTCAAGGTTATATTGTGGTCTCAAGTGTTCTGTGGTCCCTGTGGTCGAAATAGTGAGGTTATGCGGTTATGAGCTACGTAAATACATGTTTATTTGAAAAAAATTGATGCATACACATTTAGAGAACAAAGCAAATAAAGGATTTTACAAAATATGTTGAAAATGTTGACCATTGAGTATCAGAGGTAACTTTATCTAACTTTTGTGAAATAGCATTTTGAAAATGTTCTGGATTGTGTGGTCTGTTACTAAAAATATTGGTTTTTAGATAAGGGAATAGAAAGAAGTTTGCAACTGTAAAATCGGGTGACCTTAGCGGGAACAAATGTTTACTAATTAACCGATCATCATAAAATTGTTGTAAATATTGTATGACACGATTAAAATTATGTGCTATGGCATTGTCCTGCTGTAACATTTATAATTTCATCATCATGAAGTTCATTCAAAAAGGGCGTTAAGATATTCTGAAGATAATAATCGGCAGTAATATTAACTATTCTTCTTCTTGAAACGGCTACCCATAAACCAATCTTTTGTGGATGTAACAGTGTTTCCTCGCATAAATGCGGATTAGCTGTTGTCCATATTCTCATATTTTAGCTGTTAAGATACCCATTGAGATGAAACCAGGCTGAACCATTACTGAATCATGTAAGATCCAATATGTCATTATTATTCATGTTGTTTAAGAACCAGTGACAATCATTTGCTCTATGTTGGAAATCACGCAGTAAAAGTTGATGAACCATTTGCATTTTGCATAGAAACATGCTCAAATCTTTTTTTGAATGTTTGGCAAGTACCGTACGACCAATTAACTAACTTCCTGGCTTATTTTTCTGATCGGCTTAGAAGGAGTTGCTTCCATGATATCCCTAAAATTATCAATAACTTCTGTAGTTCTTTTCACATATCTTGCTGATCCCTTTTTCATTTCAGCGCTTCCACTTTCTCTAAAATTATTTACAATAATCTTGGCAGTTTCATAGAAATTGGTATAAGTGAAGTTTGCAGCCTCATCCGAATAACGCTGTTGAAATTATGTGAAACAGGTTTGAAATAAATATTGTCATTCATCATTAACAAGGGTTTCAGAAAATTATATAAGTGTTGACGAAAGCTTCGACCTAAACTCAAATCATTCTCCGGTTATTTTAACGTTAAGTGAAACTATAATTATAAAAAAGTGCAGTCCGACAATGGTAAACAAATACACTGACTGGGAAGGTTTTCGAGAAAACCTATATAACCGAATCCAATTAAATGTACCTTTACGAACGATAGAGCAACTGAACCAGGAAACAGAAAAGTTTGTCCAAGACATACAACAGGCTGCCTGGGAAAATACACCTGAAATTAAAAAGAAAACCATTGGTAACAACTATCCGATAGAAATCAGAGATCTAGTGACAGAAAAAAGAAAAGCACGAAGAAAATGGCAGCAGACAAGAACACTTCAAGATAAGAACAGGCTAAATAACCTTGCACGAACATTAAAGAGGGAAATACAGCAACTTAAGAATGACTCTATCAGTAATTATTTAAAAGAGCTGACAAACGACAAAATGACAGATTACTCCTTGTGGAAAGCCACAAAAAAACTGAAAAGGCCAATAGCGCATATTGCGCCAATAAGAACTGCAGATGGTAGCTGGGCCAAAAGAAATCATCAAAAAAACTAAAGCTTTTGCAACACATTTGGAGAAAACCTTTCAGCCAAACGAAGCATTGGAAGATATAGATATCCACAGGGAAGTAATGGAATCAGAAGAAATCACACTAGTAACTCCGAGAGAAGTCGTCAAAGAAATTAAGCTGAACATCAGCTCGAAAAAAGCTCTGGGCTACGATTTAATAACAGGAGCAGTACTTAAACAATTACCCAAGAAGGGAATCGTAAAACTTGCCAACTTCATTAATGCAGCATTCAGATTAAAACATGTCCCGGATATTTAGAAAGTGGCAGAAGTAATCATGATTCTCAAACCAGGTAAACCAGAAAATGAAGTATCTTCTTATAAGCCTATATCATTGTTGCCAATTAAAACAAGAGCATTTGAAAAACTGCTGCTGAAAAGATTAAAACCCATAATAGATAGAAATAACCTGATTCCTGTACACCAGTTTGGCTTCAGAGTGCAACATTCAACGATGGATCAGGTCCACAGAATTACGAACATCATATAAAAAGTATATGAGGAAAAAAGATCTGCTCAACGCTGTTGTAGCCCAGGCTTTCGATAAGGCATGAGGGACTAATACATAAATTAGAGAAATGCTTACCAAAAGAAGTTGTTGATATATTAAAATCCTATATAACTGAAAGAATGTTTATGGTAAAACAAGAAAATGAATTCTCAGTTATGAAAGAGATAAAAGCAAGCGTGCCACAGGGAAGTGTATTAGGGCCAATTCTTTACCTGATATACACCTGTGATATACCAAGAACTGAAGGGACAGTATTAGCAACATTCGCGGATGATAAGGCAATCCTTGCATTTGGAGACAGCGATGAGGAAGCAGCCAGGAAACTACAAATAGTAAGTGACAACATAAACGCGTGGACTAGAAGGTGGAGAATTAGAATTAATGAGGGCAAATCGGTTGACTAATAATAAGCATGAGTACAACGTAATAACAATTAATAATAACAACATTCCGCACAGCAATACGGCAAAGTACTTGGGAATGAATCTTGACGCAAAACTAAAATGGAAGGAGCATATAAAAAAGAAACGGAAGGAACTGGATATTAAATATAAGAATATATACTGGCTTATTGAAGAAAATCCCAATTGTCGATACATAACAAAGTAGTATACAAAAAAATATTAACACCCAATTGGACATATGGGATTCAACTATGGGGATGTGCTACCAAGACCAATGTAAATATAATTCAAACATTTCAAAATAAAGTTCTAAGAAATATTGTGGATGCCCCATGGTATGTACGAAATGATAACATATATAGAGATCTGAAGATCCCGACAGTAATAGAGGAAATTAAGGCGTTTGCAACACAACATGAGGAGAGACTTCATGGTCACATCAACCCTGAAGTACTACAACTTCTCGACAACACCAATCTGGAACGAAGGCTTAAAAGGGTTAAGCCTTTTGACCTTGTATAGTGTAACAGTGAAACAGTAACAGTGAAACAGTAGCAGTGGAACAAATACAGTGAAAATCAGAATATAGTGAGCTGCGGAAACACGTGAAATTAGTGTCAATGTATTAGAATCTAAGTAAAGACCGATGGGACTTCTTAGCAAATAAGCAATTAGGGTTATAAGGTCAGAATTAAACTATTGGTTAGTCGACTACGACTAGCGTTAGTATGATTTCAATAATAAAAAAAATTCATCATTAGCATTCTTTATAACTTTAATATGCAAATTTTATGTTATAGGTACCGTTAAGATCGGCTAATTCACAGTATTGTAATATGTAATAGTAATGACTTCTGCTGTAGCCAATTAATTAAACAAATCACCTAATGAATTTTTATCTACTTTGATTTAATAATAAGTCCATTATGATACCGAAAACAGTTTAATAATGGAGGCTATTATTAAACTGTTTTTGGTAATAAAATCCTCTATTATTAAACTGTTTTTGGTAACTTTTTGGTTTTTAAGATTGGTGACATTTGCTTTCACTTTGGTCATAAAACGACAAATGTCAGATGTCGAATATACATAACCACAAACTCTATCAGAAATTTTGAATTTCTACATAACAAGTATCTCAAAGTAGATAAAATAGTATATTATACTCGTTTCATAACGGGCATTGTAGCACTTGTTCCATTGGTGCACTCCTCGCTACGCTCGTCGTGCCCCAAACCCACGCGTGCTACAATAAGCCCGTTATGAAACTCGTATAATAATATACTATTAAATGTAAACTGTCAATTTTAAATGTATGACAGTTAAAGATATTTATAATGTTTCATCTGTATAATTACAGATTAATCTAAGACAAGACTGTAAAATTCTAAGGGTGTCTTTGACTTGGGTTTTTACTGCTCTGACGGTGTTAGCTCGCTACGTCGATTGCTCACCGGACACGCTTAGTAGAAAGAAACAGAGATACTTGAAGAATGTTGTGCTAATGCAGCCAAACGTCACTACTTAAATCTGTTTGCAGCAGTATTTAAACCCTCAGTTCCAATCGAGAAGTCGAGCGGAACACTCGTGTGCCTTCAATTCGTTAAGATGGCAGACCACGAATTTAGAGAAGCCAAGACAAGGAACCAACGCCGAGCCACCGCTGCAGCCTCCGCCGCCGCCGTTGCCGCCGCCAGTTCCGCCTCCACCGCCGCCTCCATTCCCAGCGCTACCTCCGCCGCCGCCGCCACCGCCGCCGCCACCGCCGCCGCCACCGCCGTTAGCACCCTGGGGAAAACCATCAACCGACCTGGTGAGAATGTTCCGGTCCCCGCTTTACTTTCCTTGGTTCTCCCCGAACCCGCTCGCCCCCCCCGCTCCCGTCATTCATCACCCTCATCTACTACTTCTCAGCCCGAAACTTTCCGATACTCAATTAGAAACATCCCAGACAATTTCGCATCCCAGAAAACTTTCTACTCCATGCTAATCTCCCAAGGTTACAAGAATATCCGCTCCCTGGTAGTTAACTACAACAAGACAGCCCTCCTCGTCACCCTGCAACCTCTTGACGGACACACCCAATCAAATCTCCGTACCGCTACCAACAGCAGAACCCTAGAGTTATGCCCACTCTTTCGAAAAGCCCCCACAACTCAAGCCCCAAGAAAGCTACCAACCTTTTCTATCGTCGCCCGTAACGTCGATCAGGACATCGCTCCTGAAGACGTTAAACTCCAATGCCCCCAGCTCCAGGTCTTCAAGTGTTGGCGCATAATATCAAAAAAAACCAACAAACCCACACCCATGCTCCGAATAATTTCGTCCGACAAGAGCACCATTGATGAACTTCTCATCAATGGTCTCAATCTCTACGGCCGCAAACACCCCTGCGAGCCTTCCCACGCCCCCACCCCCACACCTTTGCAGTGCTCCAAATGCTTTGCCTTCGGGCACTCCCCTTCCGATTGCAGAAGCAAACCCGTTTGCCCCACCTGCCCCAACAACCACCCTCCCGGCAAGTGC
>JABXWE010046482.1:0-15543 GCA_014611495.1 Limonius californicus
AAAAAATAGTATAAAGAACACGTTTCATAAGACCACTTGTCGCACTCGTCCGTTGAAAAACTCGACGCTTCGCGTCTCGTTTTTCAAACTTGAACTCGTGCGTTAAGAAGAGGCCTTATGAAACTAGTTCTTTAATATACTATTACAGAAGGTTCTGGTTAATATAATCAAACAAGAAGGAGGAAACTTAATTTGCACTTTTCCTGGCAACTTCTTCGTGGAAAAGATATAGTTTATAACCACCACTTTTAATGATATGGATGCCAAAACAATTTACCCATAACTGTCTTATGTAAGATTTCTCCTGGCCGGGAATTTTTGACAATGATAAATTTTGCAGTCGAATGCGATTGCTGCTACGGTATCATTTCCCAGAGTATTTTACTTTCGCTAAGCTAGAGTAGAATTTCTTTCTTCTTCTGTTGTATACCTGCAACTCTGCTTTGGTAACCAATTTTATATCCTCACAGATCTGTGGATTTCCTAGCTGTGGCACGTTCCGCGTATCTGCTTGAGGACGTCCAAACCGGCGGTTGAAATTTTCTTTGACGTACCTCAAGTAATATACGAGAATCGTGCAATTGAAACCCATCTTTGGTCAACTTAGCCTCGAAAACAAACAAAATTTCGATTTTGAAATGGCGTTTGTTGTTGAAAATCCGTCCCAAGTTTGATCAGCATACTACAATTTTCATGTGCTGATGATGTGCAGCCATTGCAGATTCATACGCGAATGCAAGTAGTGTATGGAAATGCATGTATTGCGTACCCAACTGTGAAGGAATGGTGCCGAAAATTAAAAAATGCAAAAGAGGGGACTGTGGATGAGCTATGACCTGGTGCACGGTGTACTGCATTAACAGAAAACCATATGGCATGCTTGGAAGGCCTTATTATAAAAAATCGTCTAATTTCAATTACAGAAATTTTGGAAATTGTTGGTGCGAATGTAGGATCTGTCCATGGTATTGTTCGTAATCTGGGTTACAGCAAAGTTTGTTCGCAATGGATTCCTCGTCTCTTGTCTAATAAACAAGAATGCTTGCGAATGGGCTTATCTCTGCAACACCCCACAGACTATAGGCAAAATGTTGATGACTTTCTTCTGTCAATAGTTACTGGTGACGAAACTTGGTGCCATTACTACGAGCCATCTAGTAAGTTATCATCTCTACAGTGAAACATCCAAGTTCACCACCACCGACGAAGTTTAAAGCACAACTTTCTGCAGGCAAGGTGATGTTAACAGTTTTTTTCGACCATGAAGGACCGTTGTTGATAGTGTTTAAGGAACCTGGAGTAAATGTCAATGCAAATCTGTACAATCAAAGTTTAAACAAGCTTCATCAAACGATAAGACGGAAACGTCCAGGAAAATTTTCGCGTGGGGTCATTTTGCTGTACGACAATGCTAGGCCTCATGTGGCTAATGAGGTAAAAGAAAATTTTCAACGAAAGAAATTGAGAGTTTTAGAGCATCCACCGCATCCCATAGCCTGGATCTATCGCCTTGCGATTTCCATAATTTTGGACCACCGAAAAAGCCGTTAAAATGTCGGCATTTTGAGTCTGACGCAGAAATACTGATAGCTGTGGAAGATTTCTTCATTCAGCAGCCACAAGAATTCTGTGGCAGGGTATACGTCGGCTAGTAAAACAATGAGATAGGTGCCTTAAGTGTGGCGGTAATTATTTGTAATTAAATTGTTGAACACACCTCGTACATAGACAATTTTGGAAATAGAGTTCATCCATGTATAACACACTAGATAATAACACATCTAACTGCTTGAATACTAATGAATAAAAATATCCGTAAACATAGAAATTTCTGCTCCGCTAGCCACTGTGATCAACATTACTGTCAACGTGTAAAATAGAAAAGTATAGAATTGCAAAAAATATTCTTAGAAGACTCTTTTAAGGACGTAATGATAACGATTCTATGGAAAGAAACTAAGAAACTTCCTGATCTTCAAAATAAGAAACTGAATAAAATAGAATTAGAGTTAGCAATAGAAGAAAGTCTTGTAGAATTAAGTGGTAAGCTAAAGCAAGATAAATTTTGAACATTGACAAACTAATTTCATATTCTTGAGTCAAGATGGAAAATTACACCGAATCTACCACTTTTAAGATCGTTTTGTGTATAATCAGGCCCACCTCTACCCAAAATTTTCGAAAATTTCCTATCATTTAGTTACAATAAATAGAAATAACTAGAGTTACCAACACGTTAGATGTACTGTGTTTAAAAAAATTCTTCTAATTAAAAAGATAATATTTTGCGAAAATACATTTATATATAATTTAGTTATGTTTTCCCAGCAAAATAGTACCCACGAATATTTTTTAATTTCTCGAGGATAATCTAAAAATTTATTATGATTTTGAATATTGCAAATGTTGAGATATCAGAAACACCAATATTACATATTTTAAGTGTTTAAGTAAACAGAAGATTTTTAAGTGTCAAGTCGTAACATTTCCTTAATAATCATGGAATAATTGCGGGGTACAGACAGCAAAGATGAATTATCGTAAAATTGTGTAGAAATATTAGGACGCAAGCGCAACCTAACTAAAATTCTAACGATTTTCAGGCTAACATAAGATCTTATTTGGCAAAAACATCATAGTTTGACGGGATCGTTATCATAAGATAAAACAAACATAACAGCACTGCATACAAGAAATAAATTTATTGCGTAAAAGATTTTAAATCTGAAAATAATACTGTAGGTATTGTTATTGGTTAACTGTGAATTTCCATTTCGTTCATTTCCAATACTACTTGTAAGATATTGTTACAACTAAATATGCATTTCTGTTATAGGCCCACGCTAGTAGAAGGCTTAACCAAAACCCATAAATGAATATTTACGGTTTGTTATTTTTATTAAAAGTTTTCGCAAATACATACGTTAAACGTTTCTTATACCTACTTACGTAATTATGTAAGCTGTGTAATATTGTACGTGCAGAATATAAAGGTACAAAATAAGCATCCTAGACACGGAAAAGGCATTCATCATTATGAGGAAGACAAGAAAATTATGCTTACGGAAACGTATAAACAGACATGTACAGACATACGAAAAGGAAAACGTTTAACACTGCACATACGAGTGAGTACTTTACTACATCAGTTTTCATAACCTATGCATTTTAATCCCAATTGTAGGAAGATATTTTGTCGTAGTGATGCTATTCGTTCTTAGAAACGTATAAAAAGCCGCCCTAAAGTATTAACTTCGATCTAGAACAAACGAAGACTTTATGAAGATATTTTGGAGGTATATCTAACCCGAAGTAAAGAAATACCGGAATTTTAGCCTTCGCAATAAAAACTGACCACATTTTTCAGCAGATTATTGTGTGACCTTCGAGTGCAGTGACCGTCATTACTATAAAATACTCTATTGACGGAAGGGTTCTACCAGTAAAAAATATAACAGGATCTCAGGGTAGCGACCTAACCCTTCACTAAAAGTATAATAAAAGCATTGGGTAACCGGGTAGAGGTATTTATTCGAGGACAAGGGAGCAATTTATTTAATAGGTACAAATGTTTGCGGAAATATTCTCAAAAAGGTGGTACATGCCAAAAGTTTTGCTAGTTCTTTTTGAGATTGCAAAGAAGACACTTGTGTGAACATCTCGAGGTGACCCATTACAGAATTACCCAAGTAAGTTTTTTCACTTCAAATATATGCAGGAAGACAGTCGTCTCTGTATAATATACTAGGAGATACTAATTTAAGTACTAAAAACTGATTCCTAATTAATTATGGTAATTAATATTTTGTTTGCTGCTTCAGTAGAATTTAATATTTATTAGTAAAGCAAATCCTTCCAAGTGGATATATTTCTTATTTGAAGGATAAAACTTAGTACCTGTGTAAAAACCAAACCAGTCGGCTCCTCCTGTGCCATTTATATCTATACTGATAAAAGTAAAACTGCTAGTGAGCTACAATAGAAATTTTTCCTAGCAATTATTTTAGCTGGAATTATACCGGTGTCGCGACGCCTGCAATGGAAACTTGTAAAAAAGAGGTTAAAGTAACCCTATAATAGAGCACACTTTATTACACGCAGAATGTACTATAGGTCTGTTTTTTCTTTTATCCATTCAAATTAAAGTGGTGACAGGTTTAATGTTCTTTATTGCAAATTAAATAATATTTATTTAAAAGAAAGTGTTTTTAACCTTATTTTTCTTTATTTTATGTGCTTAGCTAGCCCATTCGTATGCAAGAAAATGATTAATTAATTTGAAGGAAGGATAAAAATAAGTAACTAAATCGAAATGTAGGCGTTGGAATTCTTGGTACTTAAACAGAGTGTTCTGTAAACCCTGGTAAATTTTTTGAATGGTACTTGAGTAATGTCGATATAGGTTCGCATTAAACAAACATTTATGGAGAAATAGTAAATTACAATAAACAGGGATTTCATATCTATAGAGTTAAGTTTTATAAATATCTTTTTATAGAAATTCTATGTATATATGTATATATATGAATATACAGCGTGTCCACAGATGGACACAGGAATATGTGTAAACGACACAATATTTTCAAATTGCATAATTAAATTCTGGGTTTAGATTCTGTATGGGCTAAGCTAAGATGGAGTGCAAAATGAGTTAAATCATTCGCATACAGGGTGTTTTAAGCACAAATTTTGAAAAGGTCGCAATATTTAACTATCTCATTTTTAAAGGTATAAGAAAGGTTGTAATGAAAAGTTGTTTATACGCAGTTTCCAATTTCAAGCATCCGGAATAACTTATGTTTATAAATTTTCTGTATAAGCTTACAAATAAAGGCAGTTTAATAATGCAAAATTTTCGAAATTTGTCCCTAAAACACCCTGTATACGAATGATTTAATTAATTTTAGCTTTAGTCTATGCAGGAGGTAAATTCAGAATATGATTAATCAATTTCAAAATTTCGTGTCCACTTATTTCTGCGTCTCTCCATAGATATACCGTATTATAAACACAAAAACATATCTTTAATCATAATAGTTAATGCTCTTAATACAATTTAAACAGTTTTAGCAATACCAAATTAAAGAAGTAAATGGAAAACACAAACTGGAAGATATATAACAATGATTTTATTGGGCGTCAATGATTAAATTTCGATGGTTTTAATAACGATTATCCTTGATTGTTGTGTAGTAACATATTGGCACTATTTATTTGTAAAATGGCACATAGTATAACTTTACTTAAGAACTTAAAATAAAGTTGACATTTTATTCAGTTCCGCTATTTCATGTGGCAACATAATGTTGCAATTATCTGGCAATTACAATCTTTTCGCAATGCTATTCAAAATAATATGAGGAAATGACATAAAAGGCAATCTGAATTTTAAAAGCACTTACATGTACTAACAATACATTCTAGAAGGTTTCTTGAAAGTTTTAATTGAACCAGTTGCTACGATTATGAACTAGTATAAATTATTTTTCAACACAACCAGGCGTCCATTCACTACAAGAAACCCATACGAAAGTGTTGGTTCATGGCTAGATTAGTGTGAGCTAGATGTTTGGCCAACACATTCTCATATTTAAATCCTCCAGACTTCTTTTGCAAAGGTACATCAAATCCGCCCTTTACAGGATTCAGTCGAAATCAGAAATCAATTTGCCATGCAAAAACTGTTGCCAAATTTTGGAGTTTTAGAAGAGTTTATTCACATCCTAGAACATATCTACTTTTGAATGTTTCGTAGTATATTGTTTATCTTCTGTGGACCTTAGTGTTGACTTTAGCTCATCTTATTTTATCTGCTACTACTTTGTTTGTTGCAGCAGCCCATTTTTCTCTATTAGAGGTATTTCTTTTTATGTGGTGGTAGTTTCAACTTTCTGTATCTTCAATTATCAATAATATCTGTTAGGGTGTACAACAAACTGGTAAGCATTTACTCGGACTACCGACCCAAGTTTTTTAATATTAATATCCTACCTGCGCAAGGTCTTCTTCCGCCTATTATTAAGTAATAATTTTTGTTAGAGTTACCGTTATTTTGATAGGTGCATTTAAGTATTACAATATGTGTTACTCATGTTTTACATAGATAAGGGTCAAGACGCTACTGCAGTAGCCGCTACAATTGCAGAAAGATTAAAACCTCGTGATATTTTTGATGGTGCAGACGTTTATAGTGTTAATTGTCTAAATTTTATAACAAGCTAATAAGTTAATTCGATTTTCAACACTAATTTGCTAAATGCTAAACGTTATTTAAAACTTCTCAAATATATTATGAACGAACTATTAGGCTCAATGTGTTTGCGTCTGTTATTGTGTGTTTTTTCTAAAAAGAATAACATCAACTGAAATAAATTATAAAAATCGGTTGATTTTAAAGGTCAGATGCTAAAATATCACAAGCTTACGTTCTAATACCCCAAATTGAGCTGTGTTACTGTTTTATTTGAGATATACTAAAAAGTATATTTTATTTTAGCAAATCTTTTAATACGAAAAGTTGTAGGTGTATTTATGATTACTTCATACATTAAGTAATCTTATAAAATTGTACTAATTGGTTTAGAACAGATATATAAATAATCGTAAGTTATAGGATGTGATCCCTAATTCGGCTTAGGTGGACATTATAATTTATATTACTAGTTTCATCTAATATCCAAATATTAAAATTAATCTTGAATTTAAAGTATTAATACAAGTAAATAGCAGATGTGGGTAATATAGACGTCTAAAGTGCTGAACTTTATCACGTTGTTATTGTGCTTAGTAGTGAATTTAATAAAAGTACTTCTACGTCTACTATTTGTATGGATCTGCTCTAAGCTAATTTATGATACAATATCTATTCTAATTTGAATTACTAGAAACTACATACCCTATACAGCACTCGTTGATCCATATAAAATGTATTTTCATATCAAAAATAATCGTAAAAAACCATACTTTAACGTTTGCTCTCTTATTTTTGTTCGTATATTTTTTATAGGTTTCAGGAATAACTTAAAAGTATTTTATAAAATTTTAAGAAGTTATATTATACAGGGTGTAAACTGAATAGTTTGGCCAAACTTTGAAACTAATGGTATAAATTCTGACAAACATTGTCTGCATTTGATTCTTTAAAAAGTTATTCTCACTTGAAATTTAAAAAAATGATAAAGTGTGCGGTTGTTATTTAAATATTTTTTAATAGCCTTGATTATGTGCTAGAATAATAAGTAGCAGTCGTGAGTGACATTAGCTTAGGTACATTTCCAATTATTTTTGTATACTTTAAATATGCATTGCACTAATTCAGAATGAGGGATATCCATTTTCCTTATGGACAAGCGAACGGAAATTCGAATGAAGGTGTTCTACCGCGAAGCATATCCAGCTGAAGATACTTTTGTGGCCATGCATCGCCGTCTTGGAGAGATGGGATCCTTTGTGAAATGTTCTGCAGATTGTGGTGTCAAAGAAAGAGTTCGTAGTATTACTGTAGAAGATGTTCTTGTGATAATTGATACCCAACCTAATACTATTCAAGACGGATTGCTACTGATGTTGGTGCCTCACATCAAATTGTGTGAAAAATTCAGCATAAACAATGATTATCCAGTTCATGCAAGATTCCACTTTTGTCGATGAATTTTAGAACTAATTGAATAATCCCAATTTCATATTAGTGTCGTTTTTACCGATGAGGTAAATTTTTTAGGAAATGCAGTACTACATAGGCACAATAATCATCAACGAGCTGACGCTAATCTATGGATAATAACACCTGCCAAGCATCAACAAACATTTTCCTGTGAATTCTAGGCCGAAATTATAGATAGTTAATTGATTCGATCAATGTTTTTGCCGTTGACAATTAATACTGAAACCCATAAGCAATTTTTTGAAAAAGAGCTGACAGTATTGTTACAGAATATCCCGTAACAAACCGAAGGTATTTTATGGTTCATGTATAATGGGGTTCCTGCACATTTTAATCTTATAGCGCAAGAATTTTTGTACACCAATTATTCTAATCATAAGATCGGTAGAGCCGGACCTATTGTATGGGTTCAACGGTTCTACGGTTGCAATTCACGTCTTATAGGGACACTTGATAAATATTGTTTACCAAACTCCAATTGCAAAAGTGTAAGTTCTCTCAGATCAGATGGTGTATTGTTTTCAGTGGATAAACAATACTCCTGGTATTTTTCAATGTGTGCTAATAATAAGACGCTGTGCGGCTTATATTTTTCATAAGGGCTCAGTTAGAGAACTTGATATAACTAACACTTTTTCATTTGCATTCATTATTATGTTTATGATTTATATTTGTAAGAATTTTTATCATAAATTTGATTGAAGAGCAGAATTCAGTTACATCATGTATAGGGGAGTGTTAGATATACTTAAAATTTTAATCATTAAAACAGTGTTTGCAAAATTAAGCAGAAGATTTGTATTTCGGTATTCGGTTGTTTTACTTATGTTTTTGCTTAGCATGTAGTGGTGGCCAATCCAGATCTAACAGATTTTTATTTGTTTATAACAGTATACAATTTTAATAAAGTAACTTACAAGGTTAACAAAGAATCCTGTCGGACTTAAAGCTACATTTTGGTTTTTTCGTTTCCTTAAATTAGAATAAATATTGGCTATTTCGGATGTATAACTTTTAAAGACCTTGAAATCAAAAATTAGCAACTCAAAATTATTTTGTCATATACAAATTCTTCCGTCCAAAAGATATGTATCATTATTTTGATGAAAATGAGAATCTCTGATCTAATGCGTTTAGCGTTTACGCTTCAAAAAGTTGTTGAATTTGACTGTGTTCTTAACGTAATTTCTGAATTTGTATTAATTTCTATAGTTACAGATAAAGGATCTACTTTATAATATGCATTAAATATTAGAACCTTTAATAAATTTGCTAAAACTCATTGTAGTTATTCACTATTCATATTAAAACAGATAATGCTCAAAATGTATTAAAAAATGCATAAATTATATTGTAATAATAATATTAGAACAATTTCAGCAATAAATTTAGCAGCCTATAAGATCATTGATATATAGAGCTCTAATAGTTTCCCTAAGTAACAGTGATTACACCCAAGAGATTTCGATTATTAAACTAAAATTGCACACAGTAATGGATACAACACAAAACGGATAAACACACTAATCAAAAAGAAAGATTATAAATTAGCAATTCATAGAATATATTCAAAAGACCACACTAAAAATATTAAATATATTTCCATTCCCTATTTCAGTTATATATCGGAGAAAATTGCTAAAATTATAATGAAAACAAGTACTTTTAAAGTAATTTATAAAACAACAAAAAACACTTTCAACACACTATTCAACGTAATAGATAATATTTATAATAATTATGTATACATAGGTCAAACAATTACAAATTTTGATACCAGATACAAAGAACACATACGCTCATACAAATACAAACACCCAGAAAAATCTAGCTACACCAAACATTTATTAGAATACAATCATCCATTGACATCAAATAATATAATAACATTTTTACACTTCTGTGATGATAAACGTAAATTGGATATACACGAGGCCTTTCAAATTCACAAACACACCTATTGGAAGTTTTGGAATAGAAGACCAGAGCCATGTTTCGAAATCTACAACCCTAGCTAGCTAGCGCTGGCTGCAAATGTTTACTACATTAAATGCTTTTGATAATGACATTTTGTATGTCGAAATACGTATCAAGCAATAATAAATACTTGTTGAAATTGTCTATTGTTATTATTAAAATATAAGTATTAATTTCACCGAAGTAAAGCAGTAAACAATTAATAAATGTATAGTTGTAATACTTTTTTTAAGAATAATATCTGAAGGAGCTTTTTGATATAAAAAATTAGTAATAAATAATATATCAGATTCAAATTCTTTCGGCTCAATGTTATGTTTAATTGTTTTGTTGAAAATGAAAACAAACAATCAATTGGTAATCCTTGCGTTTTAAAAAGTTATTAAACTTAACGGTGTTCCTTCTTTAATTTCAACAGATTTATAAAATCTGTTTTATGTGCCTTGAACATTAGAAGTTTCGGTCAATTTGTTAGAACTGATTGCACTTGCTTTCAAATACATATTAAAACTGATAACGCTGAAAAAATTAAGAACAGCACGATAGTTAAAAATAAACATTTATCTGTATTTCCTTATTTCTATTATTACTGGGTGTAATTCGAAAATATTTTGCATAACGTCGTAAAATTCATAGTGCATTTAATCTTGAATATGCAGTTAACCTGCCAAAAATGGATAATATATGATATATAAAATAACGTAATACATAATATTTTACAGTAATTATAATTATTCACACTTAATTACCATTCGCCGCGTCGCTAAATAGATAAATATTCAAATCGTCGTTGGTAGTTAAATATAATTTTAATTTCCCCGAAGGTTCTTTAAACTCCGTGGGTCAAGGCGTTGTCGCCAAGAATCGAAAAAATCTAGATTTACAACTTACGCATAATTTATTTCTATCAAGACACTTTGACTCTTGTCGGGATTAAATATCGTGAAATGTATCTTAAGAACATGTTTTATGTTTTCTTGAGCGCATTTAGAAAGCGGTTGAAAACTGAAGTCACGTGTAGGCAATGATTAGGCAACGGATGTGTATAAGCGTCTTAAACGTTGCATGGAAAGTACAGAGCAAATTGGATAATATATTCAAGTAATATTTCTTATTAGTCAAGGGCAGCTGTGCACGCAGTCTGTTACAACTCGCAACTTACATTATAAGGTAAAACAAAGTAATTATCGAAAGTTCAACAAATAGCATGCTTACTGATTGAAATTTCTGAGAGCCTAGAAACAATAAATTAAGTACGTGCTTTCTTGAGGTTCTACCTTGAATTCATGATGCGATTTAACGTAGAATCTACTTCTGCGAGAAATGGTATAAAAAATAAAACGCACGAAACATAGCCCTACGCGTGATAAATTTATGTTAGAGGGCCGTAAACTTAATGACTTTAGAAAACCATTAACGGTGTAGTTAGTATTTATGTTTAGCTGTGTTATCTTTGCGATAACAACATTGTTGGAGGTTTAATTAGGTCCCTCTGATTTTGAAAGTTAAGCACTAATGTTGGGGATATAATGGGTTTTAATAAAACCGGAGCGTTTGTACCCTGCATTGGTACCCATGTAACTATTGATTTGCTAGATAGTGGGAAAGGCTAAAAGCTAAACATTACGGCTGCTTTGCACAATGTAACGTCCTAGGTTAGCGAAGAATTTATAGTGAGTTTCTTCCCTTAGACACCGTAAATTTGTTACCGCGGCAAAATTCTGGAATGCCGTATATGAATATATATGATACGGGGGTTCTATATTGCTAGCAATATTAGTGTAAGCAGGAAGACGGGATTTCTGAAAAAATAAATTTGGAAAAACGTACGGTAATAGATAATTTATTGTCATGTATTTTTTTATTTGATAAGAAGTAAGTAGTTCTAGTCCCTTGTAATTCACTTCAGTTAAATTAAACCGGTAACCACCTGGGCCTTCCATTTACAAAAACGAAGTGGCCCCTCCGATACTTTGTAATAAATAAATATCCGAAATTGGAATCCAATCCTCTTGTTGCCAAATAACAATAATAATTGTTTAGTCCTCAAGTCAGACGCATTTTCTATTACAGTAATTGAGGAGCGTTAATTGAGAACGAGACATGTCCATTGTTTGATAAATTGCGTTTTAACTCGTTTTAAGATGTTTTTATTGGCTTACATCGATTTCTCAACACTGTTTTACTCAAATCGCAACAAGTCTTATCGTACTTTCCTTGTAAAACTAGACACGTCCCATATTATGTCTAATGCTTTCAACACGTGATTGATTTTTAAAAAGTTTTGGGTACTTTAATAGATTGCACTTTATCCATACAACAGAAAAAAATAATTATGAAAGGCATCGAATCAGCGAGAAAGTTATTTCGTAGTTATTGCCTGACTAGTTTTTGTATGTCCTAGCGATTATACAAAATGGTAAAAAAGAAGCCCACGTGTAGTAGGTACTCATCGAACCAAATAAAAAAGTATGAATCAACACGTCCGCAAACTCACTGTTTCAGAGATTGATGCTATTTTATATTTTAATCAATAAACTGCATTATTGTGAAAAAGGAACAGAAAAGGCACTAACAGGTAAAACTATATAATATTTGCCTAGAGACATAGGTTTAATAAGTTAAAATCTGGGGATCTAGGTGGCCTTGTAATTATACCCGGCGTCCTATCCATTTGTCGTTATCCTCTGATATTGAAGAAAAAATATGGAGGAGCCCCATCGTGCATAAACCCCAGACGAACCTTATGACTGACGTGCACGTTTTCCAATAGTGGTGGTAAAATGTTAGTTAAGAAATGTGACTACAGTTCACCAGTCAAACGGTTTAGTAAACATTCTTTATCAGATCGTCTTTCAAAATAGTCAATCAAAAATTTTATGAAAATCGATACTGTCTTCACCCGAATACAGCGTGACGATTTTCGTCTGCTCGAATATGATTATTGTGAAGATTAATGATACCGTTATTCATAAAGTAGCTTCATCGGCAAGTAAAATATAAACAGAAAAATTAGGATTTTCTGCAACTTTTCTCAGTATGAATCTAAGGAACACCATTCTTGAATCATAATGAGAAGCCGTAAGGGCTGTACCCGCTGGATATGGTACAGGATACAGTTGTGTAAAGTAAACAGTGAATAAGAAATTTTGCTTTTCGTGGCAAAAGAAAAACCTAATATTGCAGTTAATTGATTCAAATACAAAATTTCCTGTATTTCTGAAACGCTTGGTTTACGGACGTAGGTATGTTGATTCAGACTTTATTTTTTGGTTTGATGAGTACTATGCGTGGCTAATTTATCCGCTTTTTTAAACAACCTGTATACTTTCTACTGAAATGTTTAAAAGTAACAGGTATTAACATTTTTTAAATAAACATATCTGTGTATCAAGTGTTCCAACAATAACAGATGTGACTCTAGGGCAGCGCTTCTGAACCTTTTCGCCCCGTTACCTAACCTATTTGTTTGTTTTGGTGTCGCGACTCAAATGTTTTTTTTTTAAGTTATATTTTATTTTTGGAGCACTTCAACCTCTATGGTCACTAGTACTCCGGTACATTAACTACAATACTTTACAATATAACTTACATACTAATTGTTTTGGTAATCTTTATAACATTATATTAATTGATACATGTTGATTTCTTTAAGGAAGTTAATTACATTTTTCGTATGAGTGAGACTATTTGAGATAGCTTCCTTTAGTGAATTTGGAATATGATGTTTTTGCCTTTGAAATACGTATTGGTTACACTCTGTTATAATATGTTGGACCGTGATAGGTATGTTACATGTGATGCAAATATTGGGGATTGTTTTCTCTAATAGGTGTTAATGTGTTATCAGTGTATGGCCAATTCGTAACCTAGTTATGACTATTTGGGTTCTTCTATCTTTGTGACACGGCCATTCGGATATGTCTTCTTTTATCGTACTTAGTTTACTTGCAGTGGTCGTCCATTCGTCCTTCCATTGTTTATAATATAAAATTTATAAAGACTTGGTACAGTCACTGTATATTAGGTATATAAATAAATAAAATTATGTATTTTCAATAATACCTTCTACATCTTCTTCCTCTACACTTCAATTTTTGTTTGTTTTTCTTATTTAAATTTAACTATGGAAAAATGAAAATATTAAATAAAACGAGCTGTTTCAAAATTATAAAAATTACTAAAATAGTTATATTTATTAAAAGCTTTTACACAAATGATGAATAAAATAGTACAAGCCAATATGGATTTGACGTACTTGTTGTTAATCTTCAATTAATTTATTAATTCTTATTTCAATTAGTTAATGCTATTTTCCTTGTTGAACTTATGTCCAGTCGGTTTCTAAACTTATTTTTCGTAACAACTATTGTTGAAAATCCACTTGCAACCAAATATGTGGTTGCAATTAGAAGTAATAATTTTATTGCCTTCTTACTCAGAGAAGGATTCATTTTTTAACTAAAATTAGGTAAATTATTTTGGTTATCTTTAACTTTATTTCCAAAGTCTTGTCCGTTGATAATGTAATTAAATTTTCTTCTTTTGATAGAGTTAAATTATGTGATTGACATTGTTAGAAGGGTTTTATTAGTTGCATATTACACAAACGAAGGTCTTCTGTATATGGGAAATATTTAATGACTTTTCTTCTAATTTTAGTAAACGATTTTGTACAACCTGACATGTACCCAATATTTAATTTTGAGTTATCATATTGCTCTCAATCATTAGTAGGAATAATGGAAACATATCATAATAATCATTGTTATTTACCCAGAGGTTAAACCTATTTTCAAAATCTTGGAATAAATAGAACGGTTCGTTTGTTTTCTCTGTATTGACAAATTTCAATCGTTCATTAACGAAAATATGTCAGGTAGAGGCAAGTTTCGCAAGCTACAAATGACTTCTGAAATATTCACTTAATGTTGACTTCTAGTCATTTAAAAGTATTTCAATTTCTACTCGAAGTTCGAATAATCGTTTCAGAGCTTTTACACTTGAAAGCCAACTTATATGAGAATGTAACAATTGTTCGCGTCCCATTAAAAATATAATGCGACCCAATATTGGGTCGCGACTTATACGCTGAAACACGCTGCGCTAGAGAATTCATTTTTACTTTTTCTGTAAAAAAAGATCAATTCCATTATCAAAAACGTCATTAAATCATCTACCGTTTTTTCTAGTTGAAGGACCAGAATCAGAATCAGAATGAGCCTAGCGTAAACAGTTTTCCGTGATTTTCCTATAAGTACTTTATCTAGATATCTCCTTTGTTGAATGCATGCTTTTCAATTACATATAGTATTTATAGCTATTCCGCCACAATGTACTTTTAATTTTAATATACGTATTGTAAGCAGCTCTCTTCTGGTAGTGAACAGAGTTAATAATTAGGAAACTTCAGAGAAGCATGAATAAAAATGCTAATTTAACCTGACCCTAAAAGTTAGGGTAGTAAACTTATAAATTTAATCTAATTTAAATTTTATGATCATTAAAATAATTCAGCTAAATTTGAAATTTATGGTCGGGAGATTTTCGTACGTGCACTGACAGCTGAATAACATTTAGAACATCTGCGAATGAATGTAGTGTATCTAAAAATAAAAAAAGCTTCACCTTGAACTACTTTGAGTTAATAAAAATAGTCTACTTCTATAGTAGTCGCTAGAAAAGGAAATGCACGGGTAAGTTTTCTCTTGGCTTTTTTAGAATGTGGTTTCAAACACCCATTACCGGAGCAGATTGTATCAATTAAAGGTCCAAATGTAAGTATCAGTTAAATAGAGGTTAATGAAAACAACGGTAGTTATTACAAACTTTACTGCACGCAACAAATATGATTTACCACAATATTAAATTTATTTAAATAGGGTGCTTTAGAAATACACTTT
>JABXWE010046483.1:0-10086 GCA_014611495.1 Limonius californicus
TCCTATCATATCCCTATCATATTCATTAAACTTTCCTATCATATTCCTATCATCTTTACCTAACTTTCCCATTATATTTCCATCATATTCATTAACCTTTCCTATCCTATCCCTATCATATTTATCAATCCTTTCCTTACTATTTTCATCAAATCTTTCTATCATATTCCCTTCATATTCATTAACCTTTCCTATCATACTCTTACCATCTTCACCTATCATATTCTTATCATCTTTAACAATCATTTTATCTAACTTCTTTTCCATTTCCTTCTTATTTTCAACTAACCTTTCTGTCATACTCCCCTTATCACTACCTAACTTCTCATTTAACCTCATATTCTGGTCACTCCTGTATACCTCTCTGTACCCTGCTCGGGGCACAGTGCGCTCTTGTTCCTTCCTTTGATAGCGATTACCATAGCTGGGTTGCTGCTTTCCCGCCTGATGATTACTAAAATACTTATTATTGTAGTCATTACTATAATCCCTACCAGTGTTCCTGTAATACTGACCTCTATAATCATTCGGATTTGTATAATCATGATAATTACGGAAATCCTTGTATGTTCCCGAATAATTGCCAGCCCTACGATAATAACTGTCAAAATTTCGTCTATTCGCGTTACTTCTGTACCAATTATACTCGTCCTGTTGGTATCTTGCTTTACCCCCTAGTCCCTGTTGTTCAACATAATCACACGCTCTCAATACATTCAAAAACTGCTCCCATTCCGTTACGTTATTCCTTATAACATCCCCAGATACCATAGAATCAAACTGAGCCGCAAGTATCCGAATTACTACTACAGGATCCCTAAACTCTTCAAATTGTTGCAAAGTATATAACTTCTGCGTTGCATACTCAACCCTCGTCAAACCTTTTCCATTATAAAACCTATCCCTCATTAAATTCTGTTTTACTAAAGACTGTACACTATTTCCCCAATAGTACCTTAAAAACATGTCCTTAAACTTGTTAAAGTCAGTGCATTCACTACTCACCGTGTGATACCAAATCACTGCCTTACCTCGTAACGCATTTCTTATTACCGTTTGCTCCAGATTGTCATCATAACCGCACCCGGCTTGACCACAAAGACCCTCCAAGTACTTCTCCAGGTTAAGGATGAAGGTTCTCGGATGTTTTTCTACATCTGGATCAAACCTAGGTACCTCTTGACCAAAATTATTCCCCATCACGAATACTCCGGCTCCATCACTACACCTAGTTGACTTCTTTTCTAACTGCTTTAACTTTTCATTCACCTTCATGCCAACATTTTCCATTCTATCACAACAGTCATTCACCTCCTTCTTTAGCTCCACACTTGTCTCCTCTATTTCACCTCGCAGTTTCGTTTCCAACTCCACACTCGTCTCCTCTATCTCACTTCGCAATTTCATTTCCAGCGCCCTGGTTTTTAGTTCGATCCTATCAACACTTTCCCTCAATTCTTTATTATTATCATCAAGTTTCAATTCCATTTCCCTTAATCTCACACTCATTTCTTTATTGTTCACACTCATCTCTTCTATCATTTCCTTATTGTTCGCACTTATTTCTTCCATTTTTTTACTATTACTGTCAAGTTTAACATTTCCTTCATTAACACCAACATCATCTTCTCCATAGAACAGTCCCCCTTCTGCTTTCCTTCTTTAATAACAATTTTTTCTTCGATATCCCCCTCTAACTCAATTATTTCATGCTCCCCCTCATCTGCTTCGTCCCTCTCTTTCTGTCTTACTTCATAAATTCTTCTCTCCTCCTCCAATTTCTTCTTTCCTTCCCTTGTCCTCACCATTCCCTCTGATCTTTCCATAACGCTTTTATACAAGTATTCTACGTGCGAATATACACCAATCCCCTGATACGTAAATGTCAACTCTAATCACTCACAACTTAATATCAAATTTCCGAAAACAAATGTCAAACTTTCGACCCAATTCCAATTTATAAAACGCTACGTACTCCTAGCAAATTTCAAACTCGCTCCTTATTGCCCTCAAGTTGGGCGCCAAAAATTCCTATAAAGCCCCACGTTGAAGGTGCCAAAAATGCTATGTACGGACAGCAACGTACACTTCTAATTCAACTTTAACTTCAGTTACTTAAAATAACTTCACCTTGCATCCGGCTAGCTCTCATAATAGTTTATCTCAATTGCTGGGTTGCTCATTTATTATATTTCCACTTCTTCGTAGTTTGCTGTCTTTGACTCTGTTTACGTCCCAAATGAAAGATTACCAGTACATTTATCGTCCACTTTTTATTACTTTTATAAGGTTACAATTATTCCAAACTCATTCCAATCCAATCTTAACATTTTTTATATTTAATTTTGAATTTAAAGATTAGCTCGGATTACTGTGAATAATTTTCACCTCCGCAGCTTTACATTTTTATTTACCAACTAAAACATTCTTTTTTTTCCCCTACAACCCAGTGTTTGGCCAATCGAGCTCCAGGGTTCTTTTCATTCGTCCAACACCTACATTGGGATAAATACCCTTACTTGGTATCCCTCGACTCGCCAGCCACCTAACAGTATTCATAAAACTAACAATACTTTACATACACTAAGGTTGTCTATACCGCTATTTTGGTAACATAGCAATATGTATTTACTAGACAGGACACTGCACAAAACCCACATAGACGCTAGTGGTGCTCATTTCGGACATTTACTTCCCTGACTTGGGACTGCATTTCCGCGGGAAGTAATGCTCGGAGTTCAGAAATACAAACACTACTGTAAAGCAAATTCATCCAGCTTTCAAATGGTGTGTCTTCTGATATCCATTACCGATTATCATTTTTAGGGTAAATATCACCCCATTTGTAGGTTTTAAAATAGGTAAACAAACAAATTCGTATTACATTTTCCCGTGACAAGATAATTTAACGGTTTCGAGAGTTTTTGGAAGAATTGAACCTTAGTGTCACAAAACACGCCTGTTTCGTTTTAGGTGGGTTAGGTGGGTTGTATTATATCTATTCATTTTCTATGATGGTGATCTAATTTACTTTTATAAATTTAATCAGTTATATAAATACGGATTATTAACAGATTGTGATTTGAAAACTCCACTGAAGGTTCCCCATAGCATGTTCCAAATTACCAACGTTTGTGCAAGAATTAGTAAATTATTAGCTAATAAATAATCTAGTTGTATTTGTACTTACAATAGAAATATTGTATGTTTCCCTTAAAGCTATACACTGTTTTTTCAATTGCTCTTGATTATATTATATTATATATAATCAAATTTGCGCGTATTACCAGTTCTGTACCGCTACTGTGATACTCTATTATTTCAATTTGACAGCAAGAACTTTGTAAATCGAAATATATATACAAAACTACAGAGTTATCAACTTTAATTCGTTTTTACTAAACTACAGTATAATTTGTAATAGCTTGTTGTTTGCAAAGCAAAATATTATTTTCGCTTAGATCTAATATCAGAAAAGCAAATGTTATAATTTTTGTGCGTACAAACACCAAGTTTTAATTCATTTTTGCTGCAGTAAAATACGAATTTGTATATACTTGATACTCTGGGAAGCTTAATTTAGCATTTAATATGGGAAAACCAATATTACTACAGATTTATCAAGTTTTAAAAGATTTTAATATGTACCTGCTTGTCACTCTGTAAAATAAAATTCGATTTTCATTTTTATTTAATATCGGAAAATCAGTATTACTTGTATAATTTTTGAACGCTTAAAAACTACAGCTTTATCCAGATTTAATACTTTTTTACTTCAACGCAGCCCAAATTTGACAATATTTGTTGCTGAGCGAAGTAAAATACTGTTTTCCCTTACATTTTAAAATCCGAAAACGAATTTTAATTAAGTAAATGATATTTTTGTATACAAAATTGCAAACTTATCCAGTTTTAATTTAGTAGTCATTTAGTAAATAGTTACAGTATGGCAGCGTATGCAGTTTTGTACGGTTCATTTACATCATTCTTTCAATTTCGTAAATTATGTAACCTTCAGAAAACTATAATAGATACGATAAGTCATAGTAACGAGACTAGTTAATTTAATTGAATGCTGCTAGTACATAATTTGTACCAGCGATAAGCGGTTTCTCCTTCTTTTTTATTAAGTTTAAGTAAAATTTCTTGTCAATCTCTTCTGCTAGCAGTAAATTTCTTTAAATAATATGCTAATAATCTATTAGTTGATTCCTCGGGGCAGCCTTAGATTTCACTCTTTCCGTACGTAGTTATTTCTTTTTGTATTCTCACATAGCTCTTTGCCATTTCCCTGCTACTGTATCTTTACGTAATATTTTCAAACTAGTTTCGTTGATTTCCATCCTTACCTTTTATAATTACTGCTCCAACTAGTTTCTCTGATTTTAGATAGTCTTCTAAGACAACCTCGGGTGTATTGATGTCTTTTTAAGGGGTACACGCTTTCCGCATTTCCTCATTCTTCTTTTTTAACCAGGCTTTTAGTTCCGTGCTATATACATATCTTCTACATTTATTTTATTTCTGAAGTAAACGTAAGTAATTCGCTTTCGATTTTCTGCATGTGTGCTATCGTTTATTGATTCTTTTCGACTGTAATTCTTGCTAGACAGTCAATCGGCTCTACCGATCTGCCCCTTTGATTTACTTGACCATTTTCAAATAATCTTTACTTACAATATTACAATTTATTTTCGGCTTAGACTGCGTGGTCGTTTGGGAACTATACCCAGCAGTATCAGGTAAGGACCGACCTGTAGCTTGTCTGCCTTTACAAGCATTTGCTCTAGAAGTTTGAGCAATATTTGTTCATAGGCCTTGTGCTTATATTATTCAAACCTTGGGGCGGACAAGGATTTGATCTTGATGTATTTTGTTTGCCAGGACAATAATACTTAACCCTTAAGTACCGATCGTCGGTCACAGAGACCGCTATATACTTTCAAATTATAAATTACTCAGATACCGAATATTTCCGAGAGCTACCGACTAGTGTACCTTCTACACAATGCATTTGCAGTCATATACCAGAAGCGCAACGATCCATTTGCATTCTGCAGTTTACAGTTAATTTTTAAAGTTGGATAGCGGTCTCCCAGCCCGACGGTAGGTAACTACGTTACTTTTTTTGTACTGCATAGTAAGACTTAACTATAATAAAACACAAAATCTAGCACAAATAAAAATGAATTCTGTTCCTGGACCTTCAAATTTTGTTCATGGAGCTTCAAAGCGTGTGCGTCTAGGTGACCCTGACTTCGAAGAGACCTTATTGGCATGGCATGACGAATGTGATTCTGCGAAGTGAACTCAAAGATGTGGACTTAATAGAGTTGCAGGCAATTATTGGCCATCTTTTTTTCACTGCAGCGTTTAAATCTAACCATGAAAACATCCGAGCCTTATTTGCAACAGATGGTTCAGGCC
Source organism: Limonius californicus (assembly GCA_014611495.1). NCBI lineage: Eukaryota > Metazoa > Arthropoda > Insecta > Coleoptera > Elateridae > Limonius > Limonius californicus. The sequence continues at coordinate 5,428 of JABXWE010046483.1, forward strand.
GCGAAATATTCCGATGTGTCATGAGCAAAAATAGGTTTGCTATATTACTAACTACATTTCGGTTCGATATGCACCCGTTTGCTGGCTGTTTCACGAGTTTGTTAAAAATTGCCAAAAAATATTCACGTTGGGTACTACTACCACCATAGATGAGATGTTGATAAGCTTTAGAGGGCGATGTAAATTTCGCATGTACATACCCAACAAACCCGCCAAATACGGCATAAAGTTAATGGCACTTACTGACGCCAGAAATCATTATTTTTATAATAGGTATCTGTACGTTGGCAAGAATTCAGATGGACAGACCTTGACAAATGAAGAAAATAAACTTCCTAAACCTACACAATCCGTTTTACGTCTTTCAACTCCCATCTACAATACTAATCGAAACATAACAGCCGACAATTGGTTTACGTCGATAGAGCTTGTCGATATTCTAAGGATGAAAGGACTCACATATGTTGGCACTATTAGGCAGAATAAAAGGGAGATTCCACACAAGCTCCTTCCCAAACGCAGTAGAGAAGAAGGATCGGCATTATATGGTTTTACTAAGCATATCATTATGGTTTCATATGTCCCCAAGAAGTCAAAGGCAGTTATTTTAGTCAGTTCAATGCATAACACTACGTGTACAAATCAAAGCTCAGGAAAACCGGAAATAATTTATTTTTATAACTACAGCAAAGCAGGAGTAGACTCTCTTGATGAGAAATGTTCCAAATATAGTACAGAAAGACGAACAAGGAGATGGCCAATGGCGATATTTTTTAGAATTTCAGACATCAGCGCTGTCAACTTGTATATCCTGTACAGTTTTAGGTTTGTATTCATACATTCTGTGTTTATTTTTCTGACATATTATTAACTTCCTTACAGGGATATTCCTAAACAAAGTCGCTTGAACTTTATGAAGGAACTAGCATACATATTGGTATCACCAGCATTGATAAAAAGAGATTCAAATATATCCATGAGTCGTGAACTCCGAATAAGCATAAGACGGATTTTGACCACTCGAGGGTGTTTGGTCACAGACGAAAGACAAGACCAAAACGACAAAGATATACTTCCTAAACGAAAAACCTGTTGATTATGTCCGTATCAGAAGAAAAGAAAAACACAATATGTATGCACTTCATGCAAAAAACCAATCTGCTTAGAATGTTCACGAAAAATATGTAAAGACTGCATTTAAATTATAAGCGTATTTGTTTATGTTAATTTTGTAGAAAGACTAGTTTTGGGTTTAGTTTTTGAGTTTATTTCGCTTTATGGATGCCTCAACTTAAAAAAAATAATAATGAAGTTGAGCTGGTTATTAATTTCTCTGTGGATATAATTATTTTGTGACGACATGCAGTTTTGCATGATATTTGTTCATTCTGGCAATAAAATTTGTTCCAGTTGACTAACTGCTCTTATTTCCTCTTGCAATTCCGTTGTTTCCCTTCATTTATACCTAATAATACTACCCCAACAGTCGAAAACGATAAAAAAATAGATTTTTACAAACAAGCAAAAACAGACTAGCGGTCTGGGAGACCGACGGACGGTGATTACGTCCCACATTTCGAAGGTTGGTACTTAAGGGTTAATCGGCTTATGCCTGTTAAATGTTTGTGAACCCATACAAACTAACGTTTCGCAAGACATTTCAGCTTGCATCTTCAGAGTGAATAGAACACTGAACTCAAATCCGGGAAGCGAAGGTATTTAAACCTCTTTGAGCCAGTCGGGCAGAGTTCTGGTTGGCTGTCACCGTTGGGCAAAGACGGATCCGGTGGAGCGTGATCATGTGATCGATGATGCGTAGGAGTCCTTAGAGGATAAACTACTGGAGTCCAAGCTTTACTGAGTCTAAAACCGTCCTCCCTGTTTATGTTGTTAGGTTGTTTTTCAATTTCAATTGCTTCACGTATGATACGAGGGAAGTAATGAGGCACTATAGCGAGTACCCGAGCATTGTCAAAGTCCATCTTATGCCCAGTTAAACCAGTATGTTCAGCCACCGCAGATTTTGTGATGCGTTTATGTTTCCAATCACCTTTGTGCTCTCGTAATCTTAACTCAATGGAACGACCAGTTTGTCCGATGTAGTTTGAGCCACAGGAGCAAGGGATATTGTAGATCCCGGCTGATTTTAAATTTGATATATGATCCTTTAAGGATCTGAAACCGTTTCCCAACGTTTCATTAGTCCTAAAGACTGTCTTTATGCTGTACCTTCTAAGCACATGCCCAATCTTATCAGTAGTGCCTTTACTGTAAAGTAGAAAAGCTAAGCCTTCCGGAGGTGCCAGTTCCTCTTTAGCCTTGGGCGGTTACGCATTGCGGTTTGCTCTCTGAATTTCTGTGGCTGTATTGTACGACATCATGAGATGAGTTTTCTCTTGTTGTAGGTGTTCTGCATCTGAGATTCAACCTGCTCTGGTTGTTAGAGATTTTAGCACCGTTGCTTACTGCATCGGGTGATGATGCAAATTTGCATTTAAATACCTGTCTGTATGTGTTTTCTTTCTGTAAACTGCATGCCCCAATCTGCCATCTGGTGTAAGTGTAACATGTACGTCTAAGAATGGAAAGGCGCCATTTTCCTCTTCTTCCATTGTGAATTGGATTTGAAAGCCTCAAAGAATATAAATCTTTACTTATCCCATGGTCGATTTAATGACCAAGCGAGTGCTATAGAACTTATGTGTTCTTTTCTTTAGATTTTAGTTTTATATTTCATGAAAACGTTTTGCATTCACGTATTTGATTTTAATGCGTAAAGTACACAATCACTCCTAAATATAGGTAACTTCTTAATCCGATACCTTAACAATCACGACACTTCTTAAAAAAAATCAACGCTGTACTAGAATAACAGCAACACTTTACATATCTTCTTCTAAATGTCTAGTAGCTGAGTTAATCTCGAGAATTTTCTTATATTTATACAAAACAAAACACTTCCTGTTTAGCACTCCCTAGCAGACCGTTTAAGGCACTAAAAAACCCCAAATGACACACAAAAAGGGACTTAAAAACTGATGTATTCAATAAATTCCAGATAAAGTCCCATCGGAATTCACATATTTTAACTTCTTTACGGCAGTTTGGGAAACTTGTTGAGGGTCTCGGCTATTAGCCGAATTTTTACACCGTTCGCATGAAATAGACCGGGACATGGTCGATATATTAAGAAAAACGTACCAAGAGATTCGCAGCCCCGAGGACGAGCATCTTCCGTCCTTACTGTGAGGCGTATTAAACATGCAACCGAGAAAGAGCAGAGCCCTGTCAAGTTTGAAGTGCGAAAAGCCCTGACTGATTGCACTATCGGTCAGTCCCGTGATTTTGCCCTTATCTCGAAAAGCACCGCCCATCCACTTCCGGTGAGGGCCCGGATATTACGGGGCATTGCCTAAATATTTCCCTTCCATGTTCTCCGAAATTAAATACATAAATTTGCCCAATTGCGCTTCAACGCAATTGCAGCCGAAGTTTTACCCTAGTATTTTTATGTGCTAGGGATAGATAGATGCTAGGGATGTAAATGAAGGTTCCCAATAAACCAAATGTTTATTCGAGCGGAAACACCTGAGAAGTTCCATTCGGATATTTTGGAAGCTTGAATATTCCACCTCGTTTAAAAATCCTTCATTATTTTATTTCATATTTAAAAAAATACATAGAGAAAACATTATTTATAGTTTAACATGATTGGAATATAAAGCAGCATCACATTACGTAAGGGATAAATATCGAAAGGTGAGTGCTATGTTACTTTTAAAAAATATCGCAAAGTAAACTGATGTAACATTGCCAGGCGTAAGAGAAACATTTAATTTTGGATATTATGTCGTTTAGTTAATCAAAAATAATATTATATATACATATATATACAGTGTGTCGCATTTAAGATGAAGACACCCCCATATTTTCGCTATTTGAAGGAATACAGATTTGAATTTTTGCACAGTCATACAGGCTCATGGGTCACACTTTTTAAGATACTCAAATGAAATCTGAACTTTAAACTCAGCCTACTACGAATTCACAAACATGGTCAATTCTCCATATTTTGCGTCGCGTTAGAGATATCGAAAAAAATTATTAGAAAAAGTTGTTCAGAATATTATTCTAACCCCATATACCGAGTTTCATGTCAAAATTCATATTTTTAATTTTTTCATTATTTTGGTGTATACACAAAATAATTAAAGATTATTTTTTTAATTGATATTTAGTGTGCCATGGAAAGCAATTTGAATACATGACACTATTAAATTGACAATGCGTCAAGTTTTTACTTTCCATGGCACACTAAATATCAAATTAAAAAATAAACTTGTAATTATTTTGGGTATAGACCAAAATAATGAAAAAATTCAAAATGCGAATTTTGTCATGAAACTCGGTATATGGGGTTAGAATAATATTCTGAACAACTTTTTCTAATAATTTTTTTCGATATCTCTAACGCGACGCAAAATATGGAGAATTGACCCTGTTTGTGAATTCGTAGTAGGCTGAGTTTAAAGTTCAGATTTCATTTGAGTATCTTTTTTTTTTTTTTTTTTTTTTATTAGACATTGTACCAGATCAGCAAATTATTTGCTATACATGGTAGTGTTACATGAATAACAGTGTAATATGTATATATATATA
>JABXWE010046502.1:0-10659 GCA_014611495.1 Limonius californicus
TATATATATATATATATATATACGATATAAACTTAATCATTAGGATAGCTCAGAATGAATCCGTGTTTAGTATTTAGATACTCAGATTTAGATTGTGTTCTCAACCTGAAATATAAAGGCATATCATTTCAAAATTATGCACGTGTAACATCTGGTAAGTCACGAAAGAGATAATGGCAATAAATTTAGGTACTTTAAAATCTAATTATACAGGGTGGTTGATTTTTTATTATATATTTATTAATTTTCCTAGATTCTAAGTAATTAAAAAATTGAACTAAGCTGGAACAACTTTATGCTCTCCTTCTCACCCTCTACGACAGAATGTTGTCACTTGAAAAAAAAAAGAGCTGCGATTTGAAAATTACATTTTTGAAACGGAGAATAGCAGGCCATCATATGGTATACCTAGTCCAGCACAATCCGCGCTGTTCAGTACTCGGATGGGTGGACCAATATAGTGGCATATGCAACCGATCGTGCTTCGGAGGGTACGTAAAACCGTCGGTCCCGGTGGTCGTACGAACTCTTTGAAAATCGTAAACCGTGTGAGTAGTGAAACTTCTCTTCTCTGTTCGACGGGTTAAGGCCCCTCAGGACAGCTGACGGATTTCTTGTTTGCGCCTTTTAGAAATTAATATAGGCAACTCGTAACACCTAGCCCATTGCAATTCTTAGTTTCTGCACGATGACGACAACAGCATATGACCCTCTTATCTCTTTATCTATATTTGTCATCTGAAGAATTTTACCTGGCTATTCTATTTTCTGGGATTACAACTAAATATATTTATGACTACGCTGCGAAACTGGAATCTTTACTATCGTCCATTTCGTATGCCAAATTTTGTCTGTATACAAGGTGAACTATTTTTCAAATCGATCTAGCGTGATTATTAATTATAACAGAGAAAAAGTGTTAGATAATTTTGCATTCCGTAACAAGGCGTAAATAAATTTATAGTTCCGCATATACCGATGGATCCATAATTAAATATCAAGTGATTAAATTTAAAGACAAAAACCATGCTTGAGCTAGATTCAGGTTCAAACATGATTTGTAATTCCATAGGCTGCTAAGGATAACTTTGAATTGGATGACTTGATATAAGAGCAATGAGATAGAAGGAAAGAGAAGTAAAATAAGTGTGACAGAAAATGATGGATATACACAAAAATATTTTAGTAGACATGATGCTGATTTTGATTATGATATAAGTAGCCTTACAGCTCCAAATTTGACAGAAATTTTCTAATTGCCAATCGTCAGGGCATTTTTAATATGCAACAAACAGTTCAGTAATCTTTCTTATAGCTGCGCCCTGTATTATTTGACGTTATTAGAATCATCAACAAAAGGTTGGCAGATAATACGTGGAGTCTGCTGTACGACGTCGATACTAATTCAGCGGAAACTTATAATTATTCTGTAGTGGCAAAATTTTTTGGTGGAAAGAGGATAAATTTTTCATTAAAAAATTCATACGAGGTCAAATGCAAGGCAGCAGCTATATCTTTCAATACCAAGGGAAACTTCCTCAATAGCATCCATAAGGAATTATGTGGTAATAGTGGTAAAAGTTCCGCAGGAAAAAGTTCCGCCGGAAAAAGTTCCGCGGAAAAAGTGCCGCGGGGAAAAAGTTCCGCAGGAAGAAGTTCCGCAGGAAAAGGTCCCGCCGCGGAAAAGTTAAAAATGTGTGTGCCTATTGACTGTATTTGAACTGTACGAAATGTAATTTTTAAAATAATAAGCTAAGCAACGACATTAAAGTAAGTTTGTAATTTAAAAAGGTTCTTAACTGATCCCCATTATTAACAGCTATTTATTTACGTTATTTTATAAAACAAATCCTTTAATGTATTATTAATGTTCCTATTGTTAAAATTCTTAGAGAAAGTATACAAACTTATTTGAAGGGATAAAACAATTTTAATGTAATTACAATAATTACTAATTCTACTAAATGGACCCTATTATTTCGCATATAACAGCCCGGCAAATTCGTTCATTTTCATCATTTTCATTTGTACCGTTTGGTGAAAAGTGTTGCTGCTGTGTTGAAATTATGGAGCTTATTAAAAGTAACATGGACAAAAACCAAAACTCTGCTTCGCTGGATACATGTACAACTATGACAGAACTTGTACTAGTCATGTGAGCTGGCGAAATATTGAGAAACCTTTGCATCGAATTCCAGAACGATGTTAGGGATATTGAGCAGCTTTTAACGGCTGTTAGCCACAATATTAGAATGCATCCAAACTGATTTTGTTTATAATAATTAACTATTTTTAAATATAGTCTGTAGTGTAAGTTGCCTTTTTTATGAATAAAACATTGTGAACTTTTTCCTGCGGAACTTTTTCCTGCGGAACTTTTTCCTGCAGAACTTTTTCCCCGCGGCACTTTTTCCGCGGAACTTTTTCCGGCGGAACTTTTTCTTGCGGAATTTTTTCCTGGATTCGGTAATAGCCCAGGACAACACACGAAAATATTTTGTGAGAGACATCAAAGTAGAAAAAGCAGATCTACAAGTAAGTTAATATGAAATAAACATAATGCAAAATTACTATTTACAGAAAAAATATATAAAAAGAAGTTGTTCGCCACAGTAGATGACGAATACGGCCTTGATACAACTAACCCCATTGAAGATATGACTGCAGTATTATATAAGAAAATGTCTGAAGAATTTTTGGAAAAATTATCAACTGTAGACAGAGAAGAAATATTCACGAAAACAATACTCCAGTCGGAAAGCGATGAATGGAAAAGTGAAAGAAAAAGGCCGCTCACAGCATCCTATTTCGGAAAAATATGCAAATTACGCAAAACTACATCGACGGCTAAAACTATTGAGGCATTGCTATACAGCACATTTAAAGGAAACAGTGCAATGAAGTTTGGGCTCCAGAGCGAAGATACAGTAAGATCTTTGTTTGAAAATTAATACGCATGCAATATCGAGAAAAGCGGGTTAATAATCGACGACGAATTACCTGTTTTGGCATGTTCACCAGATGTTTTAATTGGTGGTAACGCAATCATAGAAATCAAAAGTTCTACAACAAGCGGAGACTTATCTGCAATTGAAGCTGTCGCTAAAGAGAAGATAAAGTACTGCAATTATTATAATGGCACGATTAGCCTCAAACGTAATCATGATTACCTTTTTCAAATACAGGGCTTGCTACATATTTCCAAACGAGAAATTTGTTACTTTGTAATTTATACCAATGGTGGGTTGCACGTGGAAGACATCAAACGGTAAACTTTAATTGATTTTGTTAATGTTTTTAGAGATACATATCTAACTTTTGGGCGGATAAAATGGAAGGAAAGCTAAGCGAGTTTTTTACTACCCTACTACCAAAACTAGCTGATTCGAGAAGATGTTGGGAGCAGCATATTCACAATATTTATATGACTTAATAAATTAGAAATAAATAATTAGAAAAAAAATATTGTGTTTCAATTTCTTACAAATTACATCCCCTAAACTGAAACTTAATAATCGCGGGCTGCAAGAATTCTTTCTTTATATTTCAATGTGGTTGCTTCAGGCCAAAAGGTTTATAATCCCTTGTAATCCCTATTTGTATTTTATTTGAGATGGCATACCTGTTCATGCTCAGCTTAGTGATGCGGTAATTGTAACTTGGGTTGTCTATGTTCTCAATGTTGTCAACATTTTTTGCGTGAAAACTTGAACTTACAAAAAACTTTTGATCAAGATTGAGGACACAGTTGAATATTTGGAAAAATTCTCTATGCATATTTTGATTCTAGGTTACGACAGTATTGGTTGCACATATGAATTTTCCCATCTTTTTTATTAAATTTTAAGATATTTGGAAAATTAGATCAAAACTGTATTGTAAAATTTTATGGAATCTGTGCTATTTACGAGAAAAAGGGATATGTTCGTCAAATTCTATTTTGTACAACAGCACATTGCCCTAGTTGAATTTTCTTCAAATTAATTTTTAGAGCTGTAATAGTAATCAAAAGTACTCCAATTTTAACGCTGTAGCAGGTGTTGCCTAGCCCCTATCCTGTAAGGCCTTAAGCTAGCCTCCTGCCCAACATACCTGCAAAGAGGGTTCGTAGAACCTACTTAATTGTAGATAATTAACAGGCCATTGGCCTATAATCAGAAAAAGGAAAGCTTATTAAATTCTTAATATAGTACCTCTTTAATTTTGTTCGTTTTTACAATAAATAATATCAGTACACTAAAAAAAATACCTAAGTAGGCTTTGGAAATGCAATGTTTACGCAAAAAATGGGAATATTATATTTATTGCACAATATCGAAGTAAATAAAATCATTGTCAGTTGTTTAACAGATGATCTGCCTTTGGCTGTCCGTAACTAAATGTGTTCTCGTTCTTTACTGAATACTGCATTCCCAAAACCTATTTAGATAATTTCGTTTCGCAGTATTATGACACTATTTCCAAATATCAAAACAAAAATTAGGTGTTCCATTTAAAAAAAAGCAATCTTCAAATCTCTGATCTTCTGTTTTTGAAGTGACAACATTCTGTCATAGACGGTTGGGAAGAGGGTACGAAGATATTAAGAAATAATTTTTCAGTTTTTTAAATAGTTCGATTTTGACGAAATTATTGAGTGTGTAATGAAAAACCAAACACCCTGTATATAAAATTAATTTACATAGTTTCAGACATATATTGTTTGAAATTCTTATGAATAGTCACGTGGAATTCAGAAAAAGACTTGAAACTACCTTATGTCCGCTGTACATTCTATTATAACATATCTATTAAAAATAATAAATAATCTGTGGGAGATAAACCTCTTATAAAGATATGTTGAAAAATACTAGAGTATGGGCGTCGATTGGTAAGGGTATGCTTCGACCCTCTCTACCGGAAGAAACCCGACAGTGAATATAAACCATGACGTTTTGATGTTCTCCAAACTCGCATTCGTGGTACATTAACTTATGCAGATACACGACGAACAGATTTGCTGGAATTATTATCAATTGCTCGCAGTATGTTGTCCTCATTATCTAGTACTTGCTGTATTGGACGCTCAGTCGACGGTTTCGGGAAAGTTCCGGGTTCACGTAGGTGGTTGTGCACTCGCTGGAAAATTCGACGTTCTGGTAATCCCCGATTTGGAAATCTCAACCCATATTCTCGAGTAGCTGCTACTTAGTCTCCATCACAACAACCGTACATGTAATGGATATCGGTGTACTCTCGAGTTGTAAAAGTAAACATTATCAACACTGTTAATAAGCTCAAGCAGAGAAATCTTTAAGGTGCTTCAATGTTCGACATCTAAGTAAATAATATCATTTTCATAGTAACGTACACAGTTTGTATCAAATACCACTTAATATTATTTATTGTTTTAGCTGCTTCAGTATTTAACTAAGACAGGCCATAACTTCTTTAATAGTAGACTTGGAAAAAATGACCCTCTTTTGTTTCGACTTCTTTCCACCTCTCCTACACGTAGGTGTGTGAAGTAGTGACCTCACGTCATGGACACCATAATCATATATATGTATATATTTGTATATGTATATATATATATATAATACATATGCATATATACATATTTTGTATTAATACGATTACATGACTTTTTATTAAAAATGAAGCTGTAATACTATAGGCGATGTAAAACGTCTGAAGTAACATATAACCATTGAAAATTGTTATTCAGATGCAAATATCGTTTGATATCAATTTTAGGTAGACAGGACGTTTGAACGACATTTGCTCTTTAAAAACTACAGCTGTGTTCCTAAAATTAATAACACGCGAGATATTGGCATTTGAATGATCATATCCAATGGTGACATAACGCTATTGCAAATGTAAATGTCCCGCTTATTAGTAGCTTTTGATCGATAGCTTCAACCATTAATTATATTGTAGTTCGTTTAAAGAGCTAATGTCATGCAACTGAATTAGCGTAAGTATAGAGGGTGCTTCCAAAAAAGTTATATAACGTACCTATTTAAATAGAAAGCCAGTCAGGATTTTCTTCTGATTAGTCAAAATACGTGATATTTGAAACTAAGTTACCTTCAGTTTAATATATTTTTTAGTTGGTAATAACTACGCAAATGAACTCGCCCTGAATTTCAAATTACTCAGGATATATAGAGTAATGAAAATCGTTATTTAGGATTCATGTGTACAAAAACAACTTGGACAGCTATAACCGACGGACGTGACTCCCCCACACCAACTGTTCGAAAAATATGGGCAGTTATCAGTTTCAAGTTTTACTATTATTTAGTAGTAGTAGTAGTAGTAGTAGTTTAGTAGTAGTAAATGATGAAAACACTACCCATATGTTTCTGCAGAATATTTGATTGGCGTAAAACAAGAATAGCATATATTTTTTTGTGTAAATGTAACATGTAAATGTAAATTTCGAACAATCATTTTACTTCATAGTTAAAAATGATATAATATTGGCAAAGAAGCAATAAATTTATTTTTGTCGCCACAAAGCAGCACGTAATCTTCTGATATACAGCTACAAGCAAGTATAGAAATATTCTTTAATCAGGTATTTAAACCATAAGAGCCTCCATCATTAAACATCTACATTCTTATCTTGAAGAAACATTTTGCGGATTTTGTATTCAAGCAGCATTACTAAAAGACGAATCTGTAGATTATCTGTTTTGAAAGACAACAATTCGGAATTCCTTATCTGATGTCTGAAACAGTCTGATGCAATTTAATAATTTGCCGATGGTGAGTGTGGGGATGAGCCCTAACGCGAAATTGATTACGTAACCTAGTCTCCCACTATTAACATAATCAAAGGCTAACGCAGACCTCGTCGTACGTGTAAATGCTGTTTATAACATCCAGTACCCAATAGAAACCTCGAATGCATAGCACAAATAACAACTATCCAGCACACAGCTCAATATTTAATTAGATGCACACAACACTATTACCTAGCACACAGCCGTTTTATTAAATTGTTAACGCGCAACAGTTATAATAAATCAGGAGCATAGATATGAACACGCAACATGACAAACTTTTTAGGAAAAACAATCACAAGTCTTACACAATGCAATAAAATACCTTGTCAGCCATCCTGGACAATTCTCTTCCATAACCATAATAATACGATAAGATTGTATTAAGAATACAAATAAATTTTTGGAAACCCATAAACTGTAAGTAGCCTTTTCAAAACCAATCAACCATAACGTCATAACAACGCGCGTCCAAACTCCAGGTGTATGAATCACTAACATAGGTATGCTAAAATTCTTAATGGAATATTCTGCCTAACAGAATTATAAAAAATCCACGTTTCGTAAAAAAAATCTAAATTTTGAGTCAGCTTTGGTAAATCCTGGAGTGCAATGCAATCGAGAAGCGTTAAATACATTAAGCTGCCTTGATTTATGCCATTTTTATCTAAAATAGTTTTTGTAGGGAAGCTGCTTATACCAATAGATAAAATTATATTCTGCATACCTCGCAGGTTTCGCTAAACAATCCGAAATCTTTTGATACAAGAGTAGAGACAAATGCGGAACAGTTATTTAAACAGATGACCACTGACCAGGTAACAAACAGATAATAATTACTAGCATTACCAATTTACCCTTTAATTTTGAAATAAGTTCCTGCGGATTTTCAAATGAAACAGCATTGTTAAAAAGAAGAATCTGTAGATTATTGCTTCCTCTGTTTTGGAGGAGGTCAGTTTGAAGTTGCTTTAATTTGATGTGTCAAACGGTCTAATAATATTTAGCAATGGTAACTGGAGAGGTGAGCCCTAACGCGAATTTAATTACGCATCCTAGTCCCCCAGTACTAATATATAAGCCATCATATCCATCATCAACAGCCTTCTGTCTCACTTTTGGGCATCAGAACCTTCTCTATCACGTGTTTCTCCTGAGCGCTAAGGTAGAAACACGGAGGACCTACAGTTCAACGTCAAGTCCGTAGGATAGAATTCCAGAGAAGGTTTTTAGCGTAAATATTCCACGGTTGCAAGCCGAATTGGGAAATTGTGTCTGGTGGGTTGTAGTACAAGATTTTTATAAATCTGCAGAGTAATGCTTAGGTTTCGAACTCAAGCCGGAATCGACGTTTGCTCAGAAAGCGAGCGCCCTACCAATTGATCTAGCACGACACTACTAACCAAGATATCAGTATCAACTTTATTTAACTATCTGTTGTGGTTAACTATATCATTTCCAAACAAACCTCTTGTACTATTATAGATTATCTAACAGTCCCTTAGGTATGTTTATATTTTTAGTGAGGGCACTAATCACAGATATTAAATATTCCTTAGTTTTAAGTAATAATGCAAAATATTCAAGCATAAGCCGAACCCAATACTTTACACGAAATAGTACCCAACAGGATTTATGGTAACTTAATACAGACTTTCACTTTATTATCACTAAAGACCGGATATTCAGGCACTAAAAAATACTGAAATAGGCAGGCAAAAAGGCAATAAAAAATCTGGAAATAGGCATTTAAAAAAATAAAATAGGCATTATTATTTAAGTATTTTTATTGTATTAATCGGAATTACAACTTATAACCAGATGTTTTTTAAGATTTTCGGCAGTTAATCTTTGCCTCCTATCAGAAAATATATACTTCAGTTTCGAAAATGACCTTTCTACATCTACTGATGCAATTGGTGCGAATTTAAAACGTACGATTTCATTAATTTCATAATTTAAGGTATTTTCTTGATCTGTATTACCTGAAAGAATGTTGGCTAAACTTTTTATAGCCGCAAAGTCTTTGTTCGCTGCAATTACAGATTCACATTTGACCTTTATGATATGGCCCTTATTACCAGAAACGCTACAGATACTTTTGATGGTATTATTTACAATATTAACGGCATCAATCAGAGTCAAATCTCTGCTTTCTAAACTTGTTATTGTACTAGGAAGTAGAGAATAATTAGCAGAAATAAATGCTAAATCATTTTTTAAACTTTTCTTTTCTAAAAGTCTTTTCACAGTTTTAATTGAAGCCGCCGAATCTTCATCTAAATTTGCAATTATATCTTTAATTGTTTTTAAATTCGTGGCATAGTAACATGCAGCAGAAATACGTATTTTTTTCGAAGCTATGAAATTATGTTAAAGTACTTACTTAAACAGGTAATGCAGATTGAAAGAAACATTTGTTTATTATGACATGACAGTTGATGAATTAGGCAGGATAATCCTTCTTTTGTCGGACGTTAATCGCCAAGGGTAGAAATTTTACAACCAAATTTCAGGTAATATCTTTTTCTGGGAAAGCATATTTAAAAACTGTCGGGCCTTTGCAGTTATTTACATTAATAAGAAACATATGTTCCAAGTTCATGAGTTTTATGACAAAATAGGCGCTTATAAGTAAAAAAAGGCATTTATAAATAAAAACAGTTAAATAGGCATTTTTTGGCATTTTAGGCATTTTGCCTAAACATCCGGTCTTTAATTATCACTCTCTTGTTTTTACATAGTTGATTGTAATATACCTTTCTTCCGTTATTTGTCTCAAATCCATGTATAGTAGTGTGTTTATCATTACTTCTTGCATTCTTTTACTACATCGTCTAGGACAACTGTTAATACGAGAAAGAAGGGATAGCTCTAGTCTTATTCTAGCCCCACTTTCGTTTAGAGTCTTTAATGTTTCAATTGCACATAGTTAAAGTACTTCATATGAAGAGTCTTATCCATTGTTATTAATCTTATTCCTCTTCTCTGTAAGTATCATCTTCTCCTGTTATGTTGGTTATTACATGAAAATTAAAACGGTAGAACTTACGCACCGGCAAATTCGTGGTCGCTAATGGTACATGCGGTTAAAAAGCGGTATTTTAATTAATTTGCAAATTAACTAATCAATACTGGGAATTTAGTATTCAAGGCTACACGATTTAAAAACCAGGGAGTTATTTTTATATGCAGGAAGTACGGTCATCTAAAGTAGTTCATGTTCTGCTTACTTTTTCTCGGAACCTAAACTATGCTAACGTAGTTAGAAATTTATGAAACTACAAGTTGATATCACGCAAGGGCGATGTTTCACATACAACGCAAATAATATAAGGATTGAATTACAGCGTCCTGTCCTGTTAAGTTAGGAATAACAGCAAATTTTTCAATTATCAAAACAAATGTGAAAACAACAGATATTCAGGGATAACAAATGGAACCTGAAATGACAGTCCGTGTTATTGCAACATGCGCCTGGATAATTAAAAATTGATCTCGTGATTGAATGTGTGCATCAATCATCACGCGACATCGCGCTTCAATAATCAGATACGGAGGGAGCATTTCATTTGTTCCAATTTCTCTGTTATAAATCGGAAATTTTCAAACGCATTCATATTGAAATTGCTGATTTGAAGCTGCGTAATTTCTACAAATAAAAGTCAAAAGAGCTGTTTTCGTAAAGTACTTGGAAACAGGAAAATACGGAATAATTACACCGGACAGGTTAGTGTATATACAGGGTGTCTCAGAAAGAATGGGCCAGGGTTTAATCATAGATTCTTTAGGTAAAAATAAACCGATTAAACCTAATATACCTTAGGCAGAAAGTCCTTCCTTACGAAGTTATAGGGCCTTAAAGTTCAATTTTTTATTTTTTCTT
>JABXWE010046515.1:0-12298 GCA_014611495.1 Limonius californicus
CTTCTGGGTCAGATTTTAGCCGCTTTTCACACAAGCTGTATATTTTTCTTGAAGCTTGGACTGTGGGCTTTCTAAAACAACGACTTATCAAAATTAGGCACGAAACATTAAAGTTATTTACATTTCAGTGAATTGATGTAAAAAAAACTTTGGAGCACCATATCTCCATAGCAGTGTTAAATTTTAAAACAGATGATTGAATTGTTAAATAGCCTCATCATCTATACGTGATTTAAGTTTTGCTTATATGTTGAGAATAAATAAATAAATAAATAATAAACTGTCTTTATTGATTAAGATACACCAGAGAAAAATAAACAAATTCTTTGATAACTAGGGCGAAGTTCAGTTTATGGAGAAATAATAATCCATAAACTGCTCTCCCACTTAACCCTAACCTTAACCTTAACCTTAACTCTGTATTCTGTAAATAACTGTGTACTATTTTTTGAATGCAATACTTATTAATTCGGCTAAGAAAGTATTATTTAATACATGTGGTGTCAATTTGAAAATGTAGAATTTGCTATAGCTCTAGAAGTAAAATGAGTATTGCAGTTTGGAAAACGTTTTTACAACATGGAAAGGCAATTATCATGACTCATAAGATAAGCTACCCCATTCAACCATTAGGCTCACGGTAACCAAAAGAAAATTGAAGTAGTAACACACACTTTGTGATAGGTCACTGAAAAGCTCTTACAAAATGCTATTTAACAGTAGCAAACATTATTTTACCTGATCCCTTTCTAAAAATTTAGGAAGTAAGACTTCAGAACTTATTCTTTTAATGTTAAAATAATTTCCACTACTCTCTTGGCAAAAGTAAAGTCTACTTTCAAATTTCTCCGAACCTTTTGGAACAACAAATTATGCATAAAATATTCTATTTACAATATATTCTTTGTTAGTTGTATTACAATAATTAACCATATACTTTTCAATATTGTCAACTAGAAAATTGTTCCGTTTATCTTCCAATATATTTTTATAGCGTTTCAGCGTAGCGTAGAGTTTCAGGTCCACTGTTTCTCTGAATTAAATCATCAATTTTATTACGAAATTTTCTTACATATTTTACTTGTTTCCAGTTTATTAATAATGTTGGGAATTTCAGAAAAATGAGCCTTTATGTAGGACAATTGAGATTCTAATTCAGAACTTTTCAAAATACCTTAACAATCTGCCACAGACCGAGCACAACTTGAATCAAAAGAGCTAACAACAATTTTAAAATCACTATAATGTACGCAACAAAATAGAGCGGCCTCAATCCATGTTCCCCATCTGGTAAGGATTGGCTGTGGAGGTAAGGGTACATCCTTAAGACGTTCTTTGTAAACTTCGACGCGTACTGGTGATTTTAGGAATATCTTTTTCCCGTTATTCTTCTCCTTCTTCTTTATGACGTTTTTTCCCTTTACCTATGGGTTCGTCGTCTTTAGCCTCCATATTTATGCCACCATTATGCTCGTTACATGTGTTTTTCTTTTGTTACACGGACGATCTCTTCGTCGTTTTCTCCTTGGCGACCATTTAAATACGTTTTTTGGCTACCTATGTTCTTGCATCCTTTCTACATGGCTGTACCAACGGAGGGTTCTATTTTCTAAATTTTGGTAATAGACGAAGTAATTCCCATTTCTTTCCATATCTCTTCCGTTCTCCATCTCTCTCAATTTGTAATTTCTAAACATCTTCTGAAAAAGTCTAATTCGACTGTTCTTACTTTATTTCTCAAGCTTTCTGTAAATGGCCAGACCTCTCCCCCATATAAGGTGATAATTTCGATTATACTATGAAATATATTTTCCTTGGTTTCCTTTCTTTTGTTATTGTGCCATAGGACTCCATGTAGTGCTCTAGTTGCCGCTTTTCCTTGTGTGACCCTGTTGTTCACATCTTCTTCTATTGACCCATTAGCTGAGATAATTGAGCCCAGTTATTTATACTCCTGACAGTGTCGAATGGTCTCATCTGCGATGTGTATGTATTGTTGTTCCCCGCCTATGCACATGTATTCTGTCTTGTTAATGTTAATTTTCAGTTCATACTTCATTAATTTGTTCTTTAGTGTTTCAATCATGAAGATCATGTTTTCTTTGTTTTTTGTAAAAATTGTTGGGTCATCAGCAAAAAGTAAATGTGTTAGTTCTCTGTCTTCTATAGTAATTCCCCTTTCTTCACATTTGTGTTCTCAACTTTCAACCATTTTATCAATGTATATATTAAATAAGAGTGGCGATAGTGTGCATCCCTGTTTTAAACCTTTTGTTATTTGGAGATTTTGAGTAAACCTATTTGCTATTTTTATTTCCCCTGTTGTATGTGGATAAAATTGTTTTACTAGACCAATCCAGTTTCCTTTTATTTCTAGTCTTTCCATAGCTGGTCATATTTCGGATCTTGGTACAATATCATATGCTTTCTCTAAGTCATTATATGCTACAGGCATCTCAATGTTTTTGACTTTATGTTTTTCTATTAGCTGTCTGATGGAGAATATATTATCTAAACATGATTTATTGGATCGAAAACCGCTCTGCTCTTCTGCTACCTCTTTCATATTTTGTTAAATCTTGTTATTCATTAATCTGCCAAAG
Organism: Limonius californicus; assembly: GCA_014611495.1. Classification (NCBI taxonomy): domain Eukaryota; kingdom Metazoa; phylum Arthropoda; class Insecta; order Coleoptera; family Elateridae; genus Limonius; species Limonius californicus. The sequence goes on from JABXWE010046515.1 coordinate 2,604, forward strand.
ACTCTCGCCGTTGAAGAGATGACACTTAAACCTCTGTAGTTACCACAATTTTTTATCCCCTTTTTTAAATATAGAAGATATATATGATGTATTCCATTCTATTGGGACATTTTTCCCTTGTTTTTCTAAAGATCTTTGTCAGGAAATGTATTATTTTTCTCCCTCCATACTTCAATAATTCTGTCTTAATCCCGCCTGGCCCTGGTGCTTTACTGTTCTTTGACTCCTTCAGTGCTTTCTTTACATCTCCGACGTGCAGTTTATGGTTTCCTTCTGTTGGTAATTGTTCTCGTTCTTCTTGTAGTAGTCTTTTACAATGATCCATCCATTGATCTGGCGATATTATAGCCTGGTTGGTTTTGTTCCTTCTATTGCTCCGCATGTGTTTTATATATCTACCATAACTTAAAGTACTATCTATGTGTTTTCATAGGTTATTCCATGTCTCATTTTGTTCTTCTTTTACTTCTCTTTTAACTGACTTTTCCATCTTTCATATTCTCCTCGTGTCTCGTTATTCTTGTTATTTAGCCAACTGTGATATGCTCATTTTTTACTTTTTATCATGTCTTCTAATTTTTCGCATAATTTCATAGGTTGAGAGTTTTTCTTCTGTACTATCCCTAATGTTTCGTAGGCTGCTGCGTGAATGGAGTTTACCATATGATCGTACATTTCTGTGGGCGAGCCTTGCATGTTTAGGTCTAATTTTTCTTCGGGACGTGTTAGGAATAGTATTTTTATGCTATCCTGATATAGTAACTCTGTTTTATAGTAATACTGTTTTGTTTCCTGTAGCTGTTCCTTGTTTATATTTATTACGTTTTTGTTTTTTGGTCTACCATTACAAATAAATTTTCCCACCACCAAGTGATGGTCCTATCCGAATTCTGGCTTACGGTACATTCTGACATCTTTTACTATTAATATTCTCTCTTGTTTGACCAGTATCAAGTCTACCATTGATTTTAAATTTCTGATAGGTTGCTCCCAGGTATATTTACGTATATATGTCCATTATTATTCTTGACTTCTTCGCCATATTGCCCTATTACTGGATTATTCCTCGCACTTCCAACTCTACAGTTTAAATGGCCTATCTTCGTGTTCGTGTTTTTTATTGATATTTTATAGACTGTTTTCTAGCTTGTCGAAGAAGCTATTTTTTTATTTACTTTTGCTTGGTCATTAAGTCCATATATTCCAATTATTGTAATTGTTTGTCCAAGCTTCGTAGTTGTTATTTTGATTAATCTTTCGTCAATTTCTTCCCATGATTGTGTTTTATTTCTCCATTTGTTATTGATTAGGACTAATATTCCTGCCTGAGCTCATTCACTTTTCGCTATCCCACTCCATATATGAGAATAATAACCAATGTTTTCTTCTCCTTTCTCCTTTATTTTCTTTCAGTCAATATGACCACGTCCAGTTTCATTCTCTCTATATCTACCATTACCTCTGTTTGCTTTGTATTAATGCCCTATACCTTCCATGTGGCGACCGTTATTTGTCTTTTTTTGAGCTTGGCTCTTCTAAAGTTCTTTGCTTTTTCTCTCCTTGCATACACAGAATTGCCCCCTCTCCGTATTCCTTGGGGCTCTTTCCTTGGGAAGTATGGATTTCCATCCGGGGATTGTTATCTTTTAACGTCTTAGTCATTCTGTTTCTTCCCGGTATTAATTAGTGTATTCGCCAAAGGATACTCGCCTCTAATTGTTTCGGCCACTCTATTCATTGCATGAGCTAAACAGGTCACTTAAATTATATTAGGAAATAATATTTTTAGGTTTTCACCATCATGTATGCTGCACCATGTATAAAATTCTTTCTGATGGTATTTGATTGGACAAATATAATAATGATAGGGTTTCATTGACGAAACGTGAAATTGTCATATGGTTGATTTTTTTCGGGTTGTTTAACAGCAACTAAAAAGCCGAAAAAAGGATTTCCGTTCAAGACACTAACAATAAAATTCCCAATATATATTCCTTTGGCATCGGTGCTTTCGTCAACACTAAACCAAATATAATTATTCGATATAGCGTTCCTAATTGTGTGAAGATTTTCTTCGTATAATTTTGAAATGTGCTTTCTGGAAGCTGTTCTCAGGGAAACGACTTTTTCTTTTGTATATTTTTCCAGGAATTGTTTAAATTCTCTAACGTCTAAATTATTTGATGGAATGTTGCATGAAATCATCATTTTACACAAATGGTCATTAAAGTGTCTAAAATTTTCGTTCATGTTTAAACAATTCAGCAATAATTATTGTTGTGGATCGTTTGCATTATTTTTTCTTTTTTCATGTGGACCAGTAGCTACGTGCTATTCAAATTGAAACTTTTTATTAACCTTGATCTGTAAAAACAATAACTGAGTACAGTCATTTACTAGAGCTTAGAGGATATGACACAACAAATTGAGGGGAGCTTTGCCGATTTCTTTGCAATATTACATTAATTAAATCTCCAATTTAGTCCTTAAATCCCATGGCTGATGATAATATCGAATAACAAATTGGAGTCTACTTTTAATTTGACATTAAGGGATCTTCTGGGTTGCTAATATTTAAATAGAGAGAATATTTTATTAAATTAAAATAACGGGATACATACCCCTTTTGTGCAAACGGTACAAAACACAACACTTCCATCATATTTAAAGCAAGCGTGCGGCTTCAACCACTTTTTAATTAAATCGGTTTTTGAACTACCAACTTTAGGCATTTTCACAAATCTCGGGTTGATACTTGCAGCTCTGTCAAGAAATGAATGACGCAAAAAAAGAAACTGAAAACCAACCCCTTTGGTAAGCACTAAATACACAAGAACAGTATTTTCTAAAAATCAGCAAAATTCCCAAATACGTACTATTTTCCAAGAAATGTCCACTGAATACCTAAGTACCTAGCCAACTAATACCATCTTTGTCCTATAAGCTAAATCTGCGTTTACCGGAACTTTCTGTTGTCGGATATTTAGAAAATATTATGTTATATCCCTATAAGAAATTATAGTATATACATTTCCAAAAAAGTTAAAAAAAGTTATGCTTCATACGAAAAGATATGCAAATATGCATTTGCCCAACTCTACTTATGAGTCATATTGTAGAATGGGCTTTAGGAAATTGACAGTAGTTGTCTCTTTTACTTCCAGAGATATATCACACTCCACGTTTTCGATTTGACATCTTGTATATCATTTTTTTGACTATTATTTTAAATAGAACACATACATTATGCAAACAATTATTCCAGTTTCTAATTACTCTCTATATAGTTATGACGACTGCTGTGTTTGTTTACATTACCACAAAAACGGATACCATTCAAAATTACAAACAAGTCCCAAGTTTGCTGCGTAGCTTGTTAGAGAACTAAATCACTAGGATCAAATTACTAAAGAGAAAAGAGGATAATGAAATACTAATTGCTGGAAAGAGCACACAAAATAGGACCTGGATGGTTTGACGTGTACCAAAATAGAGCAGAAAATAACCAGCAACATTTTCTCGTCGAGTGCCCGTTTGAGGTTAATTTATGCCGATAGCATAAAAAATAAGCAGCAGTCATGTCAGTGAAGCGTAATGAATACAATGTAGAGTTATGCAAATAAATTTTTAACATTTTAAAAATTAATTTCACGCACCTCTGGGTGACATTAAAACTCGTGTTCAATTTACCACAAAAATTTTCTGCATGTTGTTCCAGCCGCCCTGGAGCGTCATCTGTTCATTATGAAAGCTGACTGAAAAACCACGGATGTTAACGTTGCCTCATAATAAAAACATGTTTTTATAGAACGGCGGCACTCAAAAACAAAATTTATTATTATGAACCATTAACGAATTAATTTCCGGCGTATTTAGTGTTTACATTCATCTAGCAGTGTACGACTCGAGATTCATTTTGCAATCTAATAATAATAAAGAAACAATAACGGACTGCGGAAATTAATAATAAGGGGAAGAAGTGGGCTGCTTTGTTTGTCGCCGATCGTGTTTGCAAAACAATTTCCAAACTAGCACATTTTGCCAAATAGAAATCGCGCCGGGTAATGGAGGAATATGTTAAAAAATAATGCAAAATCTCGTATAAAGCACATTGCTACAAGGCGTATAAGGAATGTTCTACGAGGCGCGAAATTACACGTGACCCATTTAACAGTTCCTTTCAGCGGAGGCAAAAGCAAAGGTAACGCTTTCGGCTGCTACCACAGCAGCTCCCCGCGGACACGGGAGTCGTTTTTATTCCATTTCGAATGCAATTAAGCTGTATGACTCTCTAGAGAAGAACTTAGCTATTCGACCATGTGGATATGGGTGCCCAGAGAAGGCTTGAATGCATTTGAATGTGATTTCGATTCTTTTCTACTTCTTTTAGGAGCTCGCGGAAACAAGGTTTGCATATTAAATCAGATTCTTCAAGCGGATAGAATGGAACGTAAGTTCTTGGGAACTCGAGCTCGACGTTACGTGTAAATTGTTTTCCTGCTTGCAAAACAACGGCATTACGGTATGATTACTGTCTCAGGAAACAAAACGAAGAGCTTAATGCTTGCAAATGAAATGTGATGTGGAAAATAGTACAGTTCGAGTTATCACCAGCACGGCTGCTGATACCCTTGGGGCGCCTGATCTAATATAACACTTAGGACGTTAAATTCCTGTCCCTAAAGGTTTGAACTATTTTAAAACATTTAAACCTCCATTAGATCTTAGGAGCATATTATAATACACGGAGCCTTCCTCAAGGTCCTTCATAAAAAAATAATATTTGACAATTACTTCTTCTTTATCTTATTTTAGGGCTAAGTCTTGTAATAATGAGAATTGCTACGAATTTTTAAATATTGGCTACGATTTTAAATATGTAACTAAATTCAATAAGATAATATTTCGTTTTTGTCATACAATGCTCCAAATATTTATAGAAGGGTTACTAAAGCAACCCAAAACAAGCTAACATTAGCGTAGGTTCATTGTAATAAAGTGAAAAAATGATCGAAAGATTAATCAGAACGAATAACAACAAATTGCTAAATTAGTGCAGAACTACTACAAAATTTTATGGTATATGCTGACTAAATGAGCTTATATTTTTTACTTTATTATAAACTTCCATCCCTTAAGAATATAATACAAACCACCCCAGTGACAAGATTTATTTTCTTACGCTCAGAACAGTGTTAAGACTATAAGTATACATTTGGTTGTACACTGAACGTATATTTTTTTCACTGGTTGCAGTTCACTTTTTCATATTTTAGGTACAATGATATGAAAAATGATTAAAGGGCACGTTACCCCGACTTAGTCCTATTATTATGAACAATACTTTCCGATTCACATACAACTGTGTTGTTCGTCAAATCTTACATCTCGCGAGTCCAGTAGTATATGCGTGCGGATTTTGCCTGAGAACTAAAATTTTAATTGTAATGCTTTCGTGTGCTCCTTGTTTCTGTTTTTGTAATCCTAACATAACAACAGTTTTTTTAAAGGTTGTAATCGGACGCTTCATTAGGTAAGACAATCCACTTCCAAAGTTTTGTCTTGCACCGAATACAAGTGTATAATTTTAGGTTTACGTATTGTTCCTACTAGAGCAGGGTACATTTATTTTGGAGGCCTACTTTCGATCCGGCCAACATCGTGCTTTGCAGGATTCCTATTAGTTTCAAAAATTTTTTCGGACGAATCAGTCTGCTATATAAGTTTCAGTTTGCACGGCATCTTACTGTTCAACGGTACCATGAAGTGTGAAGTAAATTCTAAGGGCCGGGCATATGTGATTACGGATGACACTGTATTGGATATTCACAGCAGGCAAGTCCCAACAAATCATTAAGGTGATTGTCTCGTCAAACAAGTAATAAGCATAATGTTGTTATTGTAACTGAGTTACTGAACATTTACATAGTAGGGTTTTCATATGATTCGTGGCAGAAAGCTTGTATAAAAGTATTGCCGGTGCATCCATATAGAGTGTCAATCGTTCAAGTGTTGTTGTCTTCTTCTTCTTCAAGTCCTTTATCTCTTACGAGACGTAGCGATCTTCTTCAAGCGTTGTTACTAGCATGTTTTTAAAATCACCGATAATAATGTAAATGGTTTAATAATAACTTACAACAATGACAATTTAAATGTGACATTTGTAAACATTAAGCAATAAGTGGACAAGAAAAAATAGTACGTATAGTCGGGACCACTGTGGGAAGGCAGTTTTGCAAGGTACTTGGCATTTAAAACTTCACTTGCGTTAAGAAATGTTCCCGTGCGTTGAAAGAGGACAACCGCTTTTACGCTGGTCTTGGCAAAGAATTTATACACGTCAGCTCCAAACAGGCAAGATACAAAACGAAAAGCGGATTATCTTTTGTTACGTACATTGCTTTAAAATTGGGTAGATATGAAACAGAGTTCCTCAAACTTTATAAATCCATACCTACTGCATAGTCATTTTGTTGTTTGTCTTAATTAATTTAATTATACATATTGTAGTACTAAAATTAGTTTTAATACGAAACGCATTAATTCCAGACTATAACAATATCAAAGAAAAATTCTGGTAACAGATTATAATTTTTATATTAAAAAACCAGAATTTTAATTTCAGAATTATACGAAAAACACAGTTTTTAATTTTTTGTAACTGAATCCATAAATTCCATTAATTAAACATACATTAGTTAATTGCACACTTACACGAATTAATACATGTATAAAGTATAAAAAAAATTATAAGTATAATGAAATATATTTTGTATTTATGTCCTAATTTAGCTAGAAATGCTTTTCATAAGGTCGCCCAAGGCAATTGAATATTTTAAATAATTAGAACGTATAGGGCCGCTTCAGTTATTAACTTGTTGAGAACTGCAGGTTTCCGTTTGGATAGATTTTAACTTACACCGTACGAAAATGCCTTCGGCAAGAACTGCCTTCCCAAAGTGGTCCCGACTATAGCGGCACCTTCAATCATTTTTCATCGTAGAAGGCACTACACCTCGGGACGGACAGAAAGGGGACTATAATGGTTTGCCTTTGTAGAAGGTTACATAAGTTTTAAATTCCTAAAGAGAATTAGGATTCTTTTCTAAATACATTGAATTGAACCGTTCTCTGATATTCTACCACAGCTACACGACCATTCCCGCTGCAATAGCCATATAGAAAATGCATTTCTGCATATTCACGTACAGAAAAAGGCTTCATCATTAACACACTTAGAAAACAACTATAACTCAGGCTCGAAACATCTTCTGCCATAACAAATTAGCATTTATTTAACTTTCTTCCTATTATCATTTGATTTAACCGGACAATGATAAAAACAAAGAAATCCTCTGTAACTGGATAACGGTTGGAAATAAGACATGGGTTTATAAATATTTCTTACTTCTTGCAGCATCCCACATTACACCTTTAAGTCGGGGCCACACCTTTTGAATCACCCTATGTGTATATATATCTATATATAATTTGTCTAGAAAATATTATGGAAGAAACTAAATAATGTTTTCTTGTCGAATACAAAATGCAATATGATCGCTTTAAATGTTCAAAAAGCAGTACTGTATTATGGAATCAATTGCTTGTCACTGGATTTATAATATTTAAAACAGCAACTTTAGGTTCTTTTGACTTAAAATACTATTATCCAAGTGATTTAACGTTTCAGCAAAGACTAATAGAAAAATGGGAATTCCTAAAATAATTTTTCCAAAACATCCCTGAAACATTGCTTAAATTTTGTTAAGTAATAGAAGCGTGAACGACGCATAAAATGCTATTTTTTCAGTTCCTAAGAAAACTCCCCGCTGCGACCTAGATATTTTTAAAAAGTTCTATTTTTATCTCTTTTTTGCTCAAAAGCGTTTACCTGAATGTTATAAACCGTACATTTTTAATAGGTAAACAATATTTTTGAAAGTATAATACAGTCGATCTTATGTAAGACAAGCTTGAATGCAACGAATGTCGGATATAACTAGCATTGTTTGGATAGAATTTGCCGCTTAAAACGATCACTCCTTAACATTTCTACCTTATGTTACTCAGAATATATTTCCTCCCAACCAATATTAAACATCTATTAAGGATTATAATTTGAAAAATTTATATGTTCTTCTTGGCAAATAGGCGAAGGTTAATAGGACGAACATCACCTAACATATCTTAACCTAACCTAACCAGCATCTCTTTCTTAAATGATCTTACAAATTTTGATATACGATATAAACGAAAATATTTATTGTTAAGCTGACTCAGTCTTTGCATACTGAATTTCAATATAACTTCGATACAACTGTGTACTTAATTCTATAGAATAAAAACAAACTTAATATAATAGAATTTTTCAAAATTTATGTTTAGACCGCTCTCTGAACTCGCTTCACAAAAAAAATGTTATTGCAATTGCCCAGGTAGTATATCAATGGAAAAAGTGATTTTAATAAAGAAAACGATAAACAATCTTTTTGCATTGCTTATTGTATTTATTATTTTGTCCGAGATGTTCGAAGCCTACTTGGCTATAGCCCAGTTGATCATCGCCCACTTCTCCATCGCCCAGTTGACCATGTCCGCTGTCAAACTTCTGGGTCTCCAGTGACAGTGATTAATGCAACCAACGTAAGTCACTTAAGTGATGTAAATTACCAATTAGTAGTGATGGGCGTATATCGAATGTAACCATTCGAAGTATTCCATTATGCATATATCTCGAGATGCAAGTAGTTCATTCGAATGCTACAAACTCCTCGAATAGGTTCGCAGCTTCGCGCGCATCTTGAATGAAGTAATTCGAAATATTCGAATTTATATATATTTCGGGAAATCTCGAGGTGCGAATAATGCATTCGAATGATAAGAATTTCTCGAATACATGCATAGCAACACGCGCATCGAATCAAACATTTCCAAATGTTCAGTTATTCATATATCTCGAGATATTTCGAGATGCGAGTAATTCATTTGAATAGTAGAAACTACTCGATTCCGTTCGTAGCGACGCGCGCATCTTGAATGAGACAATTCGAAATATTCGGTTATGCATATATCTCGAGATATCTTGCAATGCGAGTAATTCATTCAAATGATGAAAACTTCTCGAATATATTCGTAGCGACGCGGACATATCAAATGATATAATTCGAAATATTCCATTACGTATGCATCCCCGAAATGCTAATAATTCATTCGTATGATCAAAGCTTCTCGAATACGTTCGTTTAGTGGCGCGCTCATCTTGAATGTAACAATTCGAAATATTCGGTTACGCATATTTCTCGAGATAGCTCGAGACGCGAGTGACTCATTCGAATGATAGAAACTTCTCAAATACGTTCGATCGACGCGCGCATCTCGAATGATATATTTCGAAATATTCCATTATGTATGCATCACCGAGATGCTAATATCCATTAGACTGATAAAAATTTCTCAGATTACTTTCATTTCGTTGTTCGGCTAATATTAGAAATATCGTTTGTGATGGTATACAGTGCTTCCCAAAAGTAACGGATAAATTCTATAAAATCGTTGAGAAAAATATTTCATAAAAATACTCGGACACGACGATTTTTATTTTTAAATTGTCATTTAGAGATGTAATTTTGAACCCCCCACCCCTCAACCTCTAAGCCCTAGGAACTCCAACTTTAAAATTTCAAATAGCAAAGTAC